>VXBX01007653.1:7498-34140 GCA_013400415.1 Scytalopus superciliaris | reverse complement strand
TTTCTTTGGATGGTAATTTTTTTTTTGTCAGGGTCAAATCTGCACCCTTAAAATAAATTACTGTTTTAAATGTTTTTTTTTTTTATATCTGTGAGACAGCAAATAACTCTTCCAGGAAAAATAAAGGATATTTTTAATCCTTTTTACACTGCAGAATAGAACACATACTGATCTGTNTACAGGCCCTGGTAAAAAATCTCTCTCTGTCTTTCTCAAAGCCCTCTTAATATATTGAAAGGCTACAATCAAGTCCCCCCAAAGCCTTCTCTACTCCAGGCTGAGCAACCCCAAATCTCTCAGCCTGCCTGCATTGGAGAGATGATCCAGCTCTCTGGTCACCTTCTTAGCCCTTCTCTGAACTCCCTCCAGCGGGTCCACATCCTTCTTGTGTTGTGGCCCCGGAGCTGGATGCAGCATTGCAGGTGGGGTTTCACGAGAGCAGAGTGAAAGGGGAGAATCCCCTCCCTCAACCTGTTGGACACACTGCTTTTGTTGCAGCCAGGATGGTGTTGGCCTTCTGGGCTGTGAGCGAACATTGCCAGGTCAGGGGCAGCCTACAGACCACTCTGAACCAAAAGGCACCAAGAGGTGTTTCAGTAAACACAAGATTCCCCATCAAATAGAGCACTGGCAAGAATGTTCTCTTCTAGAAAGATTCCTACATTAAAAGGGAATAGCTNACTGTCTATTATTTATAAAACTATTTAGCATTTAATATCAGTATTCACTGTTTTTATTTGCTTTGGTACAAAGGCATTATGATCATAACTGCAGTTCACTATCTTAAATGTGATTTACATATGAGAGTTTGACTGGGTATGTACTGTGTAGTGCTCGTATTATACTCTGAAAGAACTCTGACGGAGGCCATTGTATTGTGTTCATTATGCCAGCTTTGTGACTTCAAGAAGAAAAAGCAGGTACCTGAATACGAACAAGAAAAACAAAGGGTAGGAAAAAGAACAGGCAGAACAGATAAAGAATGAGTAGGATAAGTGAGTGCTTTACAAATGAAAGCAGATGTATGAAATTACAAGCTGTCGGATCAGCAACGGAAATGAAGATGATGAAGTGGTTCCTTACACAGATTATAATTATTCATTTTGCCCAGTCCTGCATCTTTTCCCCATAATCCTCTTGTTGAGGGAGGTGAGGTGCAGGAGGATGTGAGGCTTATTCACATGAAAGAAAAAAAGTAAAACATTTAAATTTCTCTGTCTCCAAAACTGTCTTTTATTTTGCCTTTTATTGATTCAAAATAATTCTGTATTTTCAATGACCCTGATTAATTAAAAGTATTTGTTACTACAGCTAAAGTTCTCAGAATAGTAAACTTTGTTAGAAATTTATTTACAATTACTATTGTTGAAGGCTGTCTTCATGTTGCAGTGGAAGGATCATTAACAGGCATTGCTTTGACAGCTGTGGCAGATGGATTGCCTGGATTTAGATGGTGCAAAAGAAATGAAGTAGTTTACATAGACCTGCTTGAAAAGATGTCTTTAATAATTGCACTCATAATTAGATTGATTTGGGAAAAAAAAAAATGACGAACAAGCAAAGAGCCATAGACTATACTTACATAAATTTAGATAAAATCAAGCAGAATTAGAACAAAATTATAAACTTTAGCAAAACATGCTGAAAATTTTCTGAATAAGTGAAAACAATTCTTAAAAAGTTAATGATATATTTTTATGTATATATGAAATTAAAATCTAATCTTTCCCCTTTTTGCTGAACATTTTGTGAAGTTTCAATTTATGAGGAAACAAGGAGTTTACATAATTTTATGTTTGTGTATGTATATGAATGTGTGTATGTATGTATATATATGTATATAAGAACAACATAAAAGACAGATATTTCAGCAAATAATTGTCAGATTGGGGCAAAGTTATTGTAAAGCTTTAGCCACAAATTGTCATACATAAATATAGATGTCTGTAGAGAAGTGTCTGAAAAGTCAGTGTCCATCTCAGAGTGTAGCTCTTCAAGCCCCACTGACTGTATTGCCCTGACCTCCACTGACTTGGGCAGGCTTTAGGTGCAAGAGCTAGAGTCATCTAAATTTAGGCATCTAAATCTGGAGCTAACAAAAATGTCTATGATAAGGCATATTTTACCATTTTTCTTAATTATATTGGACCAAGTGTAGTTATGAAGCTCCATTATGTAATATCTTCAGCACTGCTGAGACCAGGTGGGCAAGGACAGCTGAGTCTAAATTGTAATGAATTTAGTGGTAAAGGTAAAAGTGGAATATCAAAATAAGATAGTAACACTTTTTTCTCTCTCTTTTTGTTTTCATTGTAGTGATTTCAAGTAATTATCAGACCTGTTTGGGACTTCTGATGCATTATCCACCCATTGGAGATGTTCACTCCCTTATCCTAAGAGCACTTTTTCTCCGAGATCCAAAGGTGAGATGCTCACTCTGTAACTACAAGGAATAAATCACTGTAAAAAATGTTTTCAATGCTATGAAGTTAATGACAACCTACATTTTTGGAACTAAATGGTAGTTTCAAGTTTCTTCAAGAGAGCTAAAAGTGTTGGTAACAGAGTAGAAATAAATTCCTTTACTCTTTAAAGGATATTTTGCTAAAGTTATCCAGGAGCTCTGGTAACTGCAGATGTTTATGCTCTTTAGAATAACTTTGCTTGGTATTCAGCACAGACATGATAAAGTATACTTTTGAGGGAAGCACTAATATTACTATATAAAACCTCGTAAGCTATATAGAAACAATCATGCAATTTCATCTGAAAGACTTTTTTCACAGGATTTGTGCAGATTAATCACTGTTAATCCTTAAAGCACTGCTCTCACCCAATATATAAGAGTTATGTGGTGGTTTTCAACTGAAAATGAGAGTCTGGTGTTACAGTCCACAAAGATTCACATGGATAAATTGTATAAATTCATCAATTTTGTCACATATCACTAGCATACAGTTTCCAATACACTCATCTATTTTAAAAAAGTAAACCTCTTGCTGGTTTAGAATGGCATGTGTGTATGTGTGGGTATAATGCAGGGGAGACACCCACAGTACAGTGGATAGAGTGCTTGAGATGAAGCTGTACACAATAATCTTTGCGTACTCAGATCTTTGGCAGATAGCAGAGTTTGTGCTGCTGGTTTTGAACTGTCTTTGTACATGTCCCATTAGTCGGTTGCCAGTGTAAAGTCTGAATTCCCTCATCTTCTTGATGCACAACATCTTTGAAAGCAAAAAATTTGTCACTTCTGCACTCTGACTGCCTTCTGCAAAATTCCATTCAGTACCAGTGTTTACACTCTTACGGATTAAGAAAAAAAATTGTCTCTTTGTTTTTTGTATATCAGTTTTTTGCAGAAATCTGCATCCTTACAGCTGCTTTCTTCATTCCTCTCAGGCACAAAGATTTCTTTCATGATGAAAAGTAAAGTGTATCATCTTTTCAGTATATATAAGAAAGTTTCTAACGTTAGATCTCAGGAATCTTTCTTAAGATTTTGGCAGCAGTCTGTGAAATCAGACTGCCCAGCATTTACTTATGTACTTTCTTAGCAAAACAAGATATAAATATTTTTAAGAAGAAAGATACAGGAAAATTTTTCTAAGATGTCAAACTGAATTCAATATGTAACCTGTCATTTATTGAAGAGATATGCTGAAATATAAAGTAATTACTAATTATTCAGCTGTCCCCCGAAACATACTAGACAGCATACAAGATATCCTGTGAGCTGAAGGGAGCAAAAATAATCCAGCAACTTCACACAAAAGCGGCGTGATCACTATTCCACTCCTTATGCTCGTCTCTAACAGAATGAAGTTCTCAGGCTCATAAGGCCTTGATGTCCTACTAATTAACATTCTCAGGTGTGCCTTGAACACCTTTTAGAAAAGTACTGGATGTAGTTCCTACCATGTCTTTCATGTAGTTCTCCCTTCAAGCAGGTGACTGAGTACTTAAACTACTTTGATGCAAAGAGTAGTAGTTGCTTTGTCAATTTTAATATGATAAATTGCAGTTGATCCTCATTTCTAAGCTATACTTACCTGCTTGGGAAATACTCTGAAGTTTAGGAAGCTGTGATTTCCAGACAATGAAGAGCCCTAAGGGACTTCCAGTCACCTCTCATGTTGGGTGTTTGGGCTGACACTGCATAAAACGAGCAGGACTTCTTACAGGAAGAAAATAAAATTGTTCTAAAAGATCATTCTAAAAGAAAAAAAATAGCCCCTGCTCTGACAAAGAAATGTATTTTCAAGGCTATGACTTGAGTGCCTGTTTCTTGTATTTTTCTAAGTATGATTTTAAGTTTCACATATGTGTCTGTAAGTATCTGTTTGTTCAATCCATTTTTTTCCGTATTTCTGTAATAGAAATCGTGGTATTCTGTAAGACTTATGCATAAAAATTTTCCAAGTTTGTCAACATGTTACATTACACAGAAGGAAAGGGAAGACTTAACAAGGCATCATAGGTGCTGTAGGAGTCTAAAGTCAGTGCACAGGTTATATACCATGTAAGTGGGGAAGTTATTACACCTTTTTTTGCTATCTGCATGAAAATACTTCAGTTTGCCCTTATTCCAGATAAAAGGAGATTGGAAGAAATGACAAAGAGATTTTAGTTAGTAGTGAAACTTGCAAGTGGTGATTAGCAAATTCAGTGCTTAATGATTTGTCTTCCTTCTTTGATGTTTCCCTGTGCATTTCTCCATCACCAGCTTCTGGTTTCTAATAGGAAATTACATTTGGTTGAGTGCAATTTTATGTCTCCTTATCCAGGGCTGAGTTGTTCTGTGTGGCATTTCTTCCAAGATTTCACTTGGGTTTTATAATATGTGAAGTCAGGGAACTCTTCCCTGGGAGACTGTTGCATGGTCCAATGGCTTATTTCATTATTTGTTGAACATACCAAGAGTGTTTAGTGTTGTTCCAAATAACTGAGAGAGGCTTGCTCTGTGCTCCTTGGAGCTTTACATCTCAGCTGGACAAGAAATGCAATTTCGAAGTCACAGTCAGGAACAAACAGGAATCTGCATTTTGCAGGTTTGCTGATATATATTGTCTTTCATATTATTTTTGCAGCTATGTAAATGCCAAAGAATCTTACAGGTGGGAGGTTGCGGGGTATTTGAACTAAGAAAGCTTGGTGGTATGTACATAAAAATTAAAGGTCCCTAAGGAACAATCTTGTCATAAATGATGAAGTAATTAAGATGGACCTGATGAGGGCTTTCCATCTGTAACTTCCAATTCTGGAGATAATCTGGGTTTGCACATCTAATAACATCTATTGCTTGCTCTGTTTCCTTGCTGTGACATAACAGGTATCTCCTTCTTACTCATTTGTCTTGTAGTCTATCAGGAGAGCTAAACTTTTGCTTGATGAACCTGTCACATTTTATTTGCTTCTTTTCACTGCAGTCATCACCAGGAGAGCAACCTAAATGTCAGCAGAAAACTATACTTAAAAGATAGGTGGCATTTTTTTCTTACAGATGGGCAAGTACAATTTCATGACCTTTTGTGGAATAAAACCATACCAGAAGCTTTAGCTTTATCCAGTATTAAAAATAATATGAAAAGTAATTAGTGCTTGCCTTTACCCAAATGCTTGCAAGCAGCTCTCCTTTTCACTTTGTGAACCCCAGTTAATAGCTGAGATGAGAGAACATTTTAGGTAGCACATCCCCGATATTTTTCGGTGCCGCAGATGAGAAATACACATCTCTGTAATAGCTGCAAACAAGTCAATGCACCTGCCTCTGAGGGGGGGTCTGAGAGATACTAATTTTACAGGCATGAGTATGGATCAATGCAGAATAATTGGATTTCAGCCTTTTCTGCATTTGGCTAGCTCCACTTCTTAGGAAAATGTGGAATGAAAAGCTCAAATCAGTGTTGTTGTCTTTGCATTGGGTGATAAAGTTAACCTGCTTAGCAGAGTATTTGTTTCACATTTCTAATTTTTGAACAGATAATTGCCTCAATTATTTATATTAAAGTAACTTCTATGCACTTACAGTCCTTCTGAATATAAAAGTAAAGCTTCTTATGGAAGAATGGGCTATTAAAAGTATGTATATGTGAAATGAAAAAGTAAGGGAAGGTTCTTTTATGTATATCCAAAAGCATTTACTGAAGGTGTGTGTCTGCATATGTAATACACCATGAGTGGCTCATTTTCTTCATTTTTTTCCCTTATCAAAACCACTGAGCACTGTTAATTTTCAAAGCAAAGGCTGCAAAATTAAGAAGTAGAGATACAGAGATAGGGCAGTGGAAAAATATAAAGTGATTAAAAAACATAGTTCTAACTAGAGTTGTTCAAATAAAAAAAAAAATTAAAAAACCCAATTAGAAACAAAAGTCATAGAAAATGTGAACATATTGTGTTCCTTAAATAACCAGATGTTCTTTCCTTCCTGAAGGCAGCCAGGGCTAGGAATAAAAGGTTTAAAACTATTGTTTTAAGTTAACTGTGAATTTTGAAAATCTGTTTTCACCCTTTAGCAAATAAAATTCTAATACAGCAACATAAGCAAAGTAATTTTCATCTTTGGGTGTTCTTATTTGTATGTTTTTCTATGTTGAAGTGTTAACCTTATCACAATGACTTATTAGAAAACTAAAGCACTACATAGAGTATTACAGTTTTGCATTGCATACTAAGAACCTGACAACTGTGCTTTGTGTGAAATCTTACTGTATATAGATATATAAATACCTTAATATTTTTGTAAAATAAGTTTGTGATCATATATTTTAACATGGTGAGTTACGCTATTCATTGAGCAAGCTAGTTAGGAGCGTAATTCAGTGGAAACACCTTTTATCATAAGCCATCAATTAAAAAAAGGGAAAATAAGAATGTGCTGGTAGATAGAAATTAATTTGTTGCTTATGCTAATACTATTCAAGTTAGTGCTGCTATTTTCTCAACAACATATTTTAAGCTATTTGCTGACATTGAAAGTGGCTATATAATAATATTAAATTCTAACTAAATCCATGGAGAAGCATACATGACATTTCAAAGAAATCATATTAGTTCGTCGTGACTGAAATTACAAGTACTGCCAGAAAAGTTAAGCAATAAAATATGGTCATGATCACTCATAGAACGATTAGTTGGAGAAATCTGCATTAGATTTTAACACTATTCACTATCTGAGCAATGTGACAAGGGGAAAACACATTACTGAAATTTTGAACCGAACTCTTTGTACATTTATTTTCAGCTGAATTTTCTTCTTAAGTAGCTGCCACCGTCTCAGAGTTTTCTCCAAGCTGGTTTCATGTGCCTGAAAGGCTGTTGAGTTTCACTTTCTTCTTCTTCAGATAAATTCTTTTCTATACACTCATTAACTGAGGTGCTGCTGCAGAGCTGCAACTGTCCTTTGAACGCTGCCGTTATGTCAGTATTGTTGTTTTGCCGTTTGTGGCAGGAGAGAAGCAGGTTTGGGGTTGTTTTGTTTGTTTGTTAGCATTGTGTGTGCAATCTGGCATTAATTACCTCTCTTTAATGACCAGATTGCAGCCAATCAGAAGTTGGGATCTGGCGCTGTTTGGGCATTAGCAGCTCATTAATTTGTACCTCCACACAGAGGTACTGCTGGGGTGCAGGTCCATTTCAGTACAGGGGTACCAGCAAGGGGGAGGGGGACTCTGAACAAACATTTGCTTTTTGCTTTTTAGTTTTGATCATTAAGAATGTGGCTGATATTTCAGAAGCATTAATACATTAGGGGGGGTAGGTGCATGAAAAGTAAGTTATCAGGAAACTGGGATAATGGATATCCCAATGCATTATGAGCTGGTGGTACAAGTAATGTCACCTATACTTTAAGAGAGAGTTGCCTTGACGTGGGATATTACTGATAAAGAAAATAAGGTTTTCCAGAAAAGCTAACTACATATCTCTTTATCTGGAAGACAAGTACTTAGGAGAAACAAAAAGTAAATGCATTTTCTTTCAGTGATTCACAGAGAACTTCTATTTGCCTTAAATTCTGAAAGTTTAAGATCTTGGATGTTTAATGCAAGGTAGATAGATTTTTATGAACAAAAAAGGGTCACCATCTTCAACTCAACCTCTGGTTTTATAACCACATTCAATTCCTTGTAGGCAACTCAAGCATTTTGATGGTCTAACATTCCCATTTGCAAATACAGTGAGGTTAGTTGTAATCTAAACACGTAACTTTAAACAAGTCAACATACAGTTGATTTACTGATACAGTTTTTTCTGTAACTGCATGCTAAGCTTTTTATTGTGGCCTATATGACTAAGAATTGCATATACTTTACATGTAAAAACCATTATATTAACCTATATTTGTTTATGTTCTTGTGGTTAAAATCAGAAACTCATGTTTTCCAAAGAGATAGTCTATGCTTTAAGAATTATTGATTTAAATATTACGTTATTGTGTTTCATTAATAGAATAAGGTATGACAGGCGACTAAGAGTTTAATGATAAATTACTTGGAATAACCATGTTGCCATAGTACCACATAAAAATAGTAAGTGTACCATGAATTAAAAATCTGCTTCATTTTTGTACATTTGTTTCAAAACCTTAATTCCCAGTGCACCTGTACATTTTAAAAATCTAAAAAGGCTGTGTGGTCAATACTCATAGTACAGTAACTTTCTCATCTCTCTCAAAGTTCATTGCAATCTGCACTGATAACATTAACCATTTAATCGACCCACCATAAAATAGTCATCTTCAATGTTTCCTGTATGTCTCAAGCAATCTTTTCACAAAAAACACTTGGAATGTGGCTGATTAGTCATCTAGTTAAGACTTTTCAAATAAGAAATCTTTCAAAGTCCTTCTCATTCTGCAGTACCATATGCAACACCATAGTCATCACTCAAGGGAGAAAGCTGATCTCTTAGATTGCCAATGGCAATGCAGTTCCCAAGTGTTGCTCTCTCCTTAGCGTTGCGTGCACGGGCCAGTTTTGCGGTTAAGAACTCACAAATGTTGTATCCCTCTAAGTTAAACAGCCATTACATTTAAATTAATAGGAATATGCTGGGAAATAACTCAGACTGAAGCAAAGCTTCCAGAACAGTGACAACTCTTATAGTTAAGAAGAGGCTGTGCCCCAGGTAAGATGCTGCAGGAGCAAAGGACTTGTCCCAGTTCTGTGTGGGGCTGAGCAAGATGGTGCTGTAGTCCACTGCTGGCAGAGAGAACAGAGCCTGGCAGGGTGACTTTGTTGTTTTCATTGCCTGTCTTGGGTGGCCCAGAAGGAAGGACACCCACCGGTCTTGAGGGCAGGGGGGAGTGGGTGCTGTGCCTGGGGGTTTCTAGGTGGGTGGAAAGGAGCAGAGTCTTTCAGAGGGGACTCCTAAAAGTGAGTTAGGAACTGTTGTTTCTGCTTTTGGCTACCATTCAACAGCAAGTAACATATGCAGTTTTCAATAAATAGTCAAGGCAACTACTTGCTAATCAGTCACTGTGCTAATTGCAAACACTAGAAAAAAACAGTGTTTGCAATTTTTAATTATCTCTGATGATTTCATAATTATACTTTTTATCAAGGTATCTTTCCTATTAATCAGAAGGCATGAGATGTCGCAACATCACGTTCAAGCCAGAGGAGTAATGGGGGAAAACTTGGAATTAGGAAAAGAATCCTATGCTGGTCAGCACTCCCATATTCACTGGGAATTCAAAAGGTCTGTCATGTTAAGGGCAAGTACTTTAGCAAGGCAAGATGGAAGAGAAAGTTCTCTTTGGAAGCCAAAATTTTTAACATGTTCCTTCTATTTGAGCAAGTTGATATCCTCAGAGGAAAGTAAAAGCAATTCTGATTGTACTTGATGCTAAACCAGGAACTTGAAGCACTTCAAGGTCTTAATTACTTTAGCTACCAATAAAACTTACTGCTTTTGAATTTCTTGGGGCTATTTCTTTCAAATTATTAGTTTACTTCTATTTAAAAAGTCATCTAAAGCTCCAGACCCTCTTCTAAAGAGTAATAATGTTACTTATAAAATTACACTAATAAAATGTATTTAACAGTGTTAGAGTGAGGTGATTCTGGTTCTTCTTGTGTGCAACCTGACAATTCAATTAATCACTTCTAGTTTGTAAGGTAATTTATCCAAAAAAAAGCACTTAGAGCACTATGATTCTACCTAATCAAAAGTTCTCCATATCATAATATATTTGACTAAAATTTTCAAAATACAAACTGTGAGTTATATAAAAATAGATTCATAACTTTTCGATAATGTATGAAAGATTAGCTACTGAATCATATCCAATCTATTATGATGGAATTTGAGTTCAGTCCTTTCTGGTATAAATGTAGATATACTGCTTGAATACCTACATATTTTATAATAAATATTAATGTATTAATTGTAATTAAAGCTATTTGAGTACCTTTGTATTGGGAAGTGCTTCTGTGAAAGAGTAAAATACTGTCAAGATAGAACTGGGAATTGTACATTTTATCCTTTGCTGTAACTTTTATGGAAAATCAGGTTTGGATATGTTTTGTCTTTGTCCTTTATCTTTTTAAGGAGCAGTAGTGATCAAAATGGCTCTGCAGAATCCACATTATTGGAATCCTAAAATGAAAGGAGTTGCTTGTCCCGCAGCACCAAGACCTTAGCTTCTCTCTGTGTTTCAGAGGAAAACACTTGGATGTCACATTCCTTTTGCTGTGATGTGTGCATGGAGCTCTGTGAATGAGCTTTTTTCACTCCCCTGGGGACCTTTTTTAAGTGGTTTACGTAGCACATTACATGCAGAACATAAATTAATCTGTTTCTTTTCCACGTAGCAGAAATAACCAAATAGCACCTTAAAATGTTCTTGTTTTTCCCTGATATGTGAGATTTGTGTACAAGCATGTATCTGGAGAAGATATAATGCTGTAAGTGTGCTTATAAGGGGTTTATAAGTATAAGCTTCGGATAACTGCATTACTCACAAAGCCATCAGTGAGTTATGCAGGTTGTCCAAAATGAGTGCCAATAAAACCATAATGTGGTAGCTTTTCTGTACATAAAGATGTCATATTTTAAATCTCATAATTTGGAGCATTCCAGGGTTTAAAGCGAGGCTTGCTGTGTGTTCCCTTCAAAAGCCTGGAGCTTTCCTCCACAATGTTGTAAAACTCCTGTTCCTAACTGTGCGGGGCTGCAAGATGCCAGAGCATAAATCTGTCATGGGGTAGGGCTGAACACTGTCAGATTTATACCTTACTATTTAGTTAATTTACTTCTTAAAACCAAGGGTTCAGCTGAAAACTAGGCAACTAAATTAAGAGGCAGATTTAAAAGGTACTTAAGCGATTCTGTTGGTGCAAGATGGGGATTTTACACAGGTTATGAACTTGAATGTTGGCAGGTCGGAGTCTTTTTGTCTGGAATATAAATAAAAGATGATTTGGTAGGATTTGATCTACCTGTTAAAATGCAATAGGCTGTAATACTATAAATGAAAGAAAAAAAGGCTTCCCAAGTGGTTAGGACAAGAAGCCAAAATACACAACTAGAAATTTCTTTCAGTCAAGTCACTGAAGCATTTTTAAATCTCATTTTTATTTTTTTCAGTTCTTCATCTCTTGTCATAGAATGCCCATGTGAGAGAAAGCATGTGTGTATGAAGTTAAAAACAGACCATAACGCACAGTATTTAAAATATCTTCCTGGTGTCTGAAATTTCTAGTTGCCAGGGGAATGGAGGGTTGTCACGTAACAAAACTGGAGATAATTTATTTCAGCTTGATCAGAGTTCAGGGGTTTCTTCCTTTCTTGACCCAATTAACGGAATTTTCTTTCCTTTTCAGTTCTTTCTGGGAAATTGTGTTGTTTTGGAAAAAAGGAAAAAAAACAACTCCCTAATTTTCTTAAGAAACGATTAAATGTGATGATTCTTCATGCTGTTATCACATTGTAAATAACAAGTTCCATGATTGAGATCCTTAGCATCTTCTGAAAAATGTAAACAGGAAGCATTATTCCCACTTTGAGGATTATGGTGTTCCTTTGCCAACACCAGTATTAATGCATGGATCTCCTGACTCCTGTGAATAAAGAAAGTTCTTTATTAGTTCTGTGCAGGATACCCTTCATAGTGTGCTGCTTTCATACACAGGGTTGACAGACGCAGACTATCAGCCTATGTTTTCGGTAATATTTTGTTCTTGGCCTTGAACCACTTTTGAATTGGCAATAGCACATTATGTTGTCTAATGTCTCACTGGGGCTTTTCTCATCCTAAGAAGTATTTAGCTCCTGGGTTCATAGGTGGATGAGATACCATTTGTGCTCCAGCAGGCTGCTTGTTCTGCAAAAGGTATAATAAGGGAAGAGGAGAATTAGAGGGTGAAAGGGAAGTTTTGTCTGGGGAATGGCGTTTGCTTTGGGTGCTCTGGAGTATGGGGAGGGTCAGTTGTTTAGCATACAAAATATTGTGGCATGTTTCTGTAATGTTAAGCCATTGCTTATACTGTATGAGTCTGGTCATGTGCAAGAGACAGCGGCTTGAATATGTGACAAAAGAGTAAAAGGAGGAAAGGTGAAATTCTCTCTCTAAGCTATTAGGTAATAATTAGTAAGCACTTCATATTAATTATTAGTGCCTAATAGGAAAACTGCTGCTGAACTGAGCAAACTGTGTTCCTTATCCACAGCTCAACTGTCGCATTTCAGCTCTGTTCCCAGTCCAAATTTCTGCCAAATGCATAGGCCATCTAGCAGGAAAAAGTAAACCTTTCCTGACCTCCCAGTCCTTACTGAATTTACAGACACATGGTCCTCCAACTTTCATTAGAAATAAATGAAAGAGAAAAAAATAGAATTTTAATTAAAAAATAGAATTGTAATACTTAGGCAGTACAAGAATTACGAAAAAATTCAATATTGCCCTGTCACCTGAAGAGGGGGAAAAGGAACATATCAGGTCCTTAAAAATAATTATTTAAATAAATAAAACAACACTGCATCATTATACTTCTGGTTTTTTTATATATGTTTGATTCAGTCTGCTCTTTGGTTTAGGCATAAAATATTAGTAGTTCAGGGGGGAAACAGTGTTTGGCAGCATTTTTGTAATATATTAGAAAAAACTAGTTTTAAAAAATTGCATTTGACACTAGTGAGATGATTATTTTGGTAAGCCTATTGCTGCCTGGGATGAAGACTTCACTGCTGCTGTTTTGTTTGTTTTTTTCTCTGTTGCAGTGAGGTTATCTAGTTTCAGATACAATCTATTAAGTGGAATATTTTTCAGTAGCTGAGGTTTTCCCACCTGTCTACCCTAAAACACCTGCAACATATGTTTGTGTAACCCTGCAATGCTTTGTGGTTTGGGCCTTGAGAAATTCCCCCAGAGCTTTTTGCTTATAAACAGCTGAGCAATTCATTTCTCTAATGACGAGTGCTTTTCCCTTGGCATTGAGGCAATAGCATGTTCGCTAAAATAAGTCTCATTTTTTGTTAGACATATAGAAAAGCCTTTTTCATTCTTCTCTCTCATTCTGAACCTTCAGATTTAGTGCAGAATCATATTTGATTTTTTTTCCTCCTGCTAATCAAACTAAAATGGGAGGAAAGAAAATACCTCAACAAAGAAGAGTGTTACAGAGATTCCTCCACTTGCACATGCATGTAAACTTTTAAAAATACTGTGTACTCAGAGAGTGAAACGTTAGGTAGGTTGCAGAACAGCCTATCTGTGACTTCTGTCACACTCAAGTGTGCTTTGCTATATCCTGTGTATTCCATGGGTAACGTGATACACTATGTCCCCAGAGCCCAGGGAGGAAAAGGGGTTATAGGAGGGAATTTGAGCATATGGAGCATGATCCTTAGCTGGTGGGAATTGCTTTTCAGCAGTTTCTGCAGGTTTAGGGAATCTCTGCTGCATTCAGTGTGATTCTGACCACAATATCAGCCCCTAGCCTAGGAAATGTGCAGGTGTGGGTATAACGTAACTATACCTTGTGTCCCTGGAGGAGGATACAGTCACGTAGAAAATCCCCAAGAACCTCCTGGGAACAGAAACAGAAGGACCAAGGAAATGAGCCACAGCGAGGCACCTTTTGGGGCAGGAAGGGCTCAGAGGCAGGAATGCCCCAGAGATATTTGCAACATTTTGAGGGGTGTTTCCCCTTTGGGCTGTGGCTAGTACATTTTGAAGTGACAAAGTCCAAAATCCCATCCCTTTCTCTGTGTGCTTCGTATCTGAATTTCATACATTGTGCTTTTAAAGCACAAATTGGGCATTTTATAGTTGAAACTACGGTCACTGAATAGAAATTAAGATTAGAAGAATTATAAACACAGCAAACCTACAAAATGGGTGGGGGGAAAGGAATTCCAGTATTGGCACAGACAGCTTTTCTCTCTGATTTCTGCTTTCTCTTTCCTTAGAAAGGGAAAACCATATATGTGTTAATCTGTATAATGCCCTTACACAATTTCTTAGGGGGATTCAGCAAAGTACTAATTTGAAGGATTGATTTCACTGTCAATTTAACATTATCCTTTTAAGAAAAAATATTTTATCTGAGGTAGTAGTAAAATACTTGCATAAATTGAAAAAGAGAATTAAGAACTTTACTTGCTTAAGTGATGAAAAATACAAACTGGATCACTCTAAATTGCACTCAGTAGGAAAAACTGTGGTTGCTGTGAATATTTTAAACAACAGCTATATTTTTTGTAAGTAATTTTCTTTAGCCTTTAGTTCTAATACATGGAATATAATATAGGGGACAGCTCAAATTGGATGCTTAGAGAGGGGAGTTAATTTAAAATTATTAAGGAACAAACATTGTAATTGTGTAGGTTTTCCTTTTTGCTTCTTATGTTTAAACTACTAAAATTGTCAGAGAATCCAAAATTTAAAGTACAACCAGAGTGACATAAAGATCACAATCTTTGTAAAACCATATTTTTACTGTCTGAATTTCACTTCTCAGAAGTATTTAAATTTTCTGTGGTGATACCTCGCAGATACTTGTCTGCTAACATATATATCAGGTTGGGGTTTTTATAAATACTGAAATTTTCCAAAAGGGTATCTCAGTGGTGCTACAAAAGGAGTTGCAGCTATAAACCTTGGTATTTACTGTCTTGCATTTCTTAATGTTTTTACAACAGCGTTTTTTCTGAGGGCTTTTTTTTTCAGTGCATGTATTAGTACTTTAAACTGCTTCTCCCTTTGATACCGTTAAACCTCATAGGAATTTAAATAGGCCCCCGTGAAAGTAACGGCTTGAGCCTCATTCATATGTTGGAGTTAGATCGTTATTCCTATTAATGGCTTTAAGTGCTTAGATAGTAGATCAGCCTTTCGTCTCTTGAATTGCTTGTCATTCCTGCATTAATATGTTTCAGGATACTGTTCCATATGATCTTTTCCTATTGTTTTTGCTGTTTGTTGGTTTTTTGTTTTTTTTTTTTTTAATTAAGAAGCAATATGTAATAATCTTTTATATTGGGTGGTGGAAAAGAAATTCCAATGTTTTTGGTAACTTTCAATATATACTGAGTTATATGAAGCAAATTGCAAATCTGGCCAGCACCTGGTAATGTGTATTTTTCAAAGGGATGTCTTATGACTTAGAAGTGCCTGTTATTTTAACCATCTCTTCCTCTTCCACATTGTAAATGGTCATCAAGACATGTAAAAAAAGAAATTACTTAATTCATGGGAGAAAAGTTACACTGTTTGATTACTCACACAGGAGTCGCAGAACCATCAGTTATCCTCCTCACGTCAGTTTGGATTTGATTATCATAGAAATGTATTGAATTACCAAACTAGAGCAATAGTAACTAAAGCTGATTCATTGTTATTGCTGTCAGTTGATGAGGACTGACTTACAAGCTGTATGAATAGGTAGAGTTACACAAATATTGGATATGGAAAATGTAGAACGGCCATTACGATGTGGGTGGTAGGCTAGATGAGAATGTTTTTAATTCTTGTCTAATAACTTCTAGTTGTTTCATTTTTTTAATGACCATTACAAATAGTATATGTGTTTAAAATGTGTATTGTGTTTCCAAAGAAAGAAAATAAGACATTTCATACAAGATTACATCTAACTGCAGGAAACAATCTGGAAATTCCCACCTTTAAATATGCCTCCAGAAATCATCCTGGCCTTTGGTATCTACCACCTCTATAAATCTTCTCTCCTTTTGTGCCCATGCAATATTTTGGTCTTTAAAAGGCAACTTCTGTATCCTCCTCCAAAAATAAGGTTTTCAAGGAAGGAGAGTTATCTGCAGGTATGTGGAAAATGAGAGGATAAGATAGTGGATACTCTAGTCTGTAAAATCTGGAGAAGAAATATACAACATATGAAACTGTAACAGCTGAAGATTGACTCTGTCAAAAATACAATAAACTGTCACCTGTGAATGACTGTTTCAGAAAGGTCATTGCGTAGTTCATTAAAACTATAATTACTACTAGCAGGACTTAAGAAGGCAGATCAGAATATAAGGCAACAGCCTATGAATGATTAAACCTTAAGAGCAAAGACTTGGAAAGTATTTAGATCTCTTTTATACAATATATCTGATCATTATGCAGAAACTTACTGCTTTGTTTTCTCTTATACTCGAAATTATTTGAGCCATTTCTCTTTTTTTTTTTTTTAAAGGACCTCTCTGTCCCTCGCTGTTATTTTGTTTCTACACAATTTTTTTTTCACTTAAAAATATTTACATGCCTCTCCAAATAGTGTCCTTCAGGATGCATTCATTCAATCAAAATACTTTATGCATATACTGCGGTCTGCACTTAATCGGTGTTCAGAACTACTCATGGCAGCGTGATTCTGTGAAAGAGCTCCATTGTGACAGAACGAGAGAATAACAAGTGGCTTCTGGTTTCAGTATTAATCATATACATTTTGTTATAGGACAACAGTTCTTTATTCATGGCCTCAGTATTGAGTGGGGTGAAATTTGGAGAGAAAACAAAGGCTCTGTGTGCCCTCTAGTGGAAGCGTTCAGGTTGTATCACTAAATTCTTTGCTTAACAGAGATGCTGCTTAATGAGGTACTGAGTTAAAAACGTTTGCTATAGTTTCTCTTTACTGTTACCATTTTCTTTAAACACTTTAGCTTGAAGGTGCTAAAATTCTATACCTGAACTGCAGGAAGAAATCAGATTGGTATTTGTACTTGTCCAAGAGTTACTGATGTAGTTAGGAATGTTACCACTACAGCAAACAGCCTCATTCCTGTGTGGAAGAACACTAATTTCTGTAAGCATGGAATGGACTTACTGGTAACTATTGGTATTATTTTAAGTCTTTGTTGTCTTGAGAAACCAAGATTCTGGGGGAAAAAAATGTTCTTAAGTTTCTAATACTCATTAATGAAACTATTTCATGTCTCTGCTTTAAATCTCCCACAATATTGCAATGAGATTTTTTTGTTTTATTTTGTTTTGTTTTGTTTTTAGCGAAATCCAAGACCAGTGACTCATCAGTTCCAACAAAATTTAGATTATTACAAAGCACGTGGAGCAGACCTGATGAACAAAACCCGGTAAGCTATTTCCAAATATGTGTTCACTGAACTAAGACCTTACATAAACAAAATGTTTCATCAGTCACGTTTATCCCAAACAGCAATTACATAAGCAGTATTAGAAGCACATGTGTTTATTTCATGGCATTTATTTTGAATCTGTCCCTTGCCTATTACTGAGAGAAAAAAATCAAAGTTCTACAGATAGTGTTGCAGTCACTCCCTGGCATTTTTTAAGGTTAAGGACATTCGCACGCCATGACGTGTATAGTAAAGGCAGGGGGTAAAACGTTGCCAATGTGAGTTCTGTAGCTGAACTAGTTCTGATAATGCATCTAATCACAGTCTGGAGTATCCATGTACCAGAAGCTCTCTAAGTTAAGTTGAATTAATGTAAACCCAGTTTGAAGTAATTTTTACAAAACTTCTCCTCCCTTCTTTTAGACATAGTTTGTATCAATAATGCTAAAATTCCTTGTCAAGACCATATTGTCTGGGTGACCACAAGGTGGGTGCCGATTACTGGTGTCTGATGGCTGCTGATTACTGGTGGCTGCAGGGCAAGCCTGCACGAAATGTAATGCTTTAATTGTCACTGTCACAGGCAGTTTCTTGGATTGCATGTGGCCCCAGCCATACCCTGTGCCTGCTGATTCTTGGGAACTTGCTGGCTTTTGGATCATTTAACCTCTGTCACATCCTGTTTAAATGCACTACATTAAAAGCCAGCTAAAATTAAAATGGAGGAGACTGAAAAGCTTTTAAAAATAGACAAAGGACCAGAAATTAAAGCTGAGTAGTGACTGCAAAAGCATCTTTTTATTTTTAAATCAGGATTTAAAGTTGGGGATGAGTGTCAAAAACTACTGCATTCTATTGCATTTTCATATTTTATTTACTTATTCTTTTTTAAAATTATCTCAAAAGTTGTTTAAACTGGAAAAATAATTTGTTTAAAGATTCAAAAATAAATGTTTCAATTATTTTGAAAAAATAAATAAGTAATAAAGCCCCAACAAGCATGACACCTGTTAGAAACCTAAACTCAAATTTAAAAATTGTCAATTAAATCTATGTAGAAATACAAATTAATTTTACACATATACACAGAATATACACCAAAGGAGATAGGAAGTTACTGATAAATTCGAATTCCTGAGTCAGAGAATATTCTGGGTTGGAAGGGACCCACCACAAGGACCACCAAGTTCAACTCTTAAGTGATTGGCCTCTACAGGGATCAAAACTGCGACCTTGGCGTTATTAGCACCATGCTCTAACCAACTGAGCTAATCTCAGGGTTAAGTTGTTTAGAATAGTTCAGACAGAAGAATAGCTGGGATATATTTATCTCAAAATGAGAACATTTAGAGTGGGTCAAATGTGGTAAATCTGTTAAAGATTGGACTAAAGAGAGAACTGGAAGATGTAAAATTAGGAAATGTTTCTGCAGTGAGCAGAGATGGATTAAATCAACTACGGCTTCTTTTTCATCTTCAGTTCCACAGGCTCAATAATATGTGTAAAATACCTTGGCAAATCTCTAATATATATTGCTTATTTTATCATATGGAAAACTTTTTAATCGGTCATATTCATATATTTGTCTCTCGTCTCTCGTAATGATTACTTACTGAAAAGAGAAATGCCTTTGAATAAGGTTCCTTAAAACAAAACATTTCCATCTTAGCAGAAAACTGCAGAGATTGAATCATCTTCCTACTGCTAGTTTAAAAATACACCATTCACAGTCAAGGTCAATGATGCTTATTGTGATGAAACAAAATAGTTTGCTTCATAGATGGAATTCACGTCTCTTTGATACTCATATTTTTAAACTGATGCCTTACTTTTAAATGCATCTGCTGATAACTCTACAACATAATCAATCAGTATTTTTCTTGTAATTGTGGTGCATTGCTGGTACATTTAGATGGCTAAAATGTAGGCATTGATCCATGTTTAATGGCTGTAATCATCCTTTGCATTAATATATCACACAATTAAATGTAAGAAATACACATTTTTCTTATTTTCCTGAACTTTGTCTCAGTTTAATGTAACTTCTCCAGAGATGTAACACCTCACTATTGTTCATTTCTGAAACTGTGATTCAGAGAAATTGCACAGATTTTACTTCACAATGTATTTGTTAAAACCACCTCTTGAAAAGGTATTTAGATAGCATCATTATTTATTTTTCTGGTATTTTTATGTGTTCTGAGCTGATCATTACCTGATCATTGTCAGTTCATAGCACAGCCAAATCACACCACAGATATTAGGAGCTGCAATAACTATATTTTTTAGTTACCAAGTCATTATAAAACATTCTTGCATGCTACTGTTGAAAGCTTTTTTTAAAAACATGTGTTGGACATAATGGCTTAGAGATTTTTGGTGTTTGTTATTCCTGTACAGTGAAGTTTCTCTAAAAGCCTCTTTCCAACCATCTGAAACATGCAAATAAACTAATTTGACCTGGTGTACATACAGGTCAAAGCAGCAAACTGAACAGTGTAGAAGGAAAACTGCCACTTTTTATTAAGCAAAATGTAACTGAAAAAAAGAAACAAGCTGGTGGACACAAATACACAAGCTTCTTTATAAGCTTTGTCTCCTGTATCTGTGGACCACCATGGTTTCAATGATGCAGTTAGCTCAAAGTGTCCAGTGGCTTTGTTGCTCAGGTAGCCTGTCGGAGAAAATTATTTATTTTTAGTAAATACAATTTCTTGTGCAAAATCAAGGGGTTTTTTAGTGATTTTCAAGGACCTACACCTAGAGACAACACAAATCTAGGACTCAATGTGCAAGCCATTATCTTCCTTCTGAGGTGATATTTCAGGTGAGTGAGTGATACATACCACCCCAATCTCCTGTCTTGGTGGTTGGTTTCAGTAGACTGAGGGAAAAAATATGCCAAACATACTGAAGTTTGGATTCTGAATCTCAACCAAGTTATTCCTGTCTGACTCCCAAAATCAGTGATGTAATTAGATTTATTGCAACTGTTGATAACTGATTGGTATCTGCTAAGACAGCATCTTCTTCCACCTTCAAAGCTTCAATAATTTCTTTCTGAAATAGAGAAAATTTTAAATAAAAGGCCCTGTGCTGACTCTTCTGTTGCAACATACATGAGATGGAATAGAAAAAATGGTGGGGTTTTTTTACTAAAGTATGTGAATATTGTCTTGGGGAGCTGATAAATAGCTGAATCTTCTGTGTACTAGCAGAGTAAAATTTAAGAGTAATAAACATTTAACCATGTCCTCTTCTTTAAAATTATCAGGACTATTGTTATAACCCACTACTGAAGGTGGAGTAACCAAGGTTCTTGTTAATAGATCCCTTGGGGCAGATTGGAGTTAAATGACAATGAAAGATTGGATAGATAGATAGATAGATAGATAGATAGATAGATAGATAGATAGATAGATAGATAGATAGATAGATAGATAGATAGATTTTAGAAGAATTTGGTTGCAATGGAAAGGTGACATGGATGCATTTAGGTTACTGTCTATAGGAATGCAACAATATAAAAGTATAAAGATTTCATGTAAGAAAATATATGTAAGGAAAAGAAAGAAACAGAAAGAAAGGATAGCAGTAACTGGCAGAGAAGAAAGATATCACCACATGGGATCCAGCAACGAGACTTGACTGTTGCAATTTTGGTGTCCCCTGATGGAGGTGATGGTCACAGCCTTGATCCATTGGGGGCAAGTGAACCCCACAAAACATGGAGCTCAATGGCTTAATGTACATTCAGGTTCAGGTGGGAACGCCCAGGTACCTCCCCTGGCAGGGGAGTTTTACACTGTCTTTTGCAACACTGAATCATGCACAGTCGTCTGGTGGAAGACCCCAGAAATTAGACTGGGGGCACTTTGGGGGTCTTTGATGGTTTGTGACACCTTCTGAGACATGACAGCCACCTCCCACATCATCGTAGTTGAGCGAGTTGTGTCCCATCAGAAAGGATGAATACCTTCAGGCCTATGTGTGAATTGCCTAGGATGGGGGTGGATTTTTACACCTTAGCCAGTTGTGTAAGGGAATTGGCATGGTAAAAAGCATTATTCCACCTCCACAGGATCTACTTCTTATCCACCTTTCCCCTTATCTGGCTCAAAACCCAGCTTGTTGCTAACCAAGGGTTGGCTTGTCATGGTCATCCTCCAGTGATGAGTGCTCACCCCCTCTGCACCTGTGCTGTTCTTATGCAGATCAGACACCCAAACCTCTCCTTTTCCCCTTAGTTGTGGGGTGCAAACCTTGGCCTCAGCCTGGCCTCAGCAAAGTAACCTCTGCTTTTGAAAATGGCTAATTTTTTGAGTCATTACCTTTAACATTTCAGTCTCTCACAACTGTTCAGTTTGCTGTTGAAACTATTTGGGCATCCTCAAGAGTATTTTATAATTCTGGAGATGCTGTCTTTGTAGTGACTTTGTCAGTCATTCTCAGGTGACTACAGAAATACTGGCAGAAATCAATAAAATGGGGAGATGCAGAAACATCCTGTAATTATTATTCAGCAATTATTCCTTCTTAGCTTCCATAAATCGGGAAGCAACACTTGGCCCCAGTCTCTGCACTGCACTTCTTCCTAAAAAATTCCATGTAGCATCTTTCTTCATCACCAGTACATGGCAGGAGTGCCCCATACAGCTTGGAGCTGTATCTTGCAAGTGTGCAGGCTCAAATACTTCCTTCTGATATCTCTCCTATTTTGTCTATTCTGAGTATCTATTCTGAGTCTAAACAAGTCAGCTGTTGTTATTTTCTGGATGTGCTGTATATGTGTGTGCGCATTTGTATTGTGTATTCTAAAAAAACATCTCTGGAGACAAATAGAGAAATTATATGAAAAGCAAAATCAAAATCACTTTTCCAGGTGCCTGCACAAGTTACAAGTCACCCATATTAATTCATTTGTAGTTTATTTTTAGTTAAACTTCCCCAAAACATTGTAAAGCTATTTTTTCCGCAGTACAGTGATTGTATTGGTTTTAATTACATTTCTTCACATTTTTAAAAGACAGCTATTTATATCATGGAAGCACAAATCTGCAAAATAAAACCTCAAGAGTGAAAAGGTCTTTGTGATTCTGATGTATTTCTGTGAAGGGTATTTCAAGCATTAATTACATCAAAAAGGAAATTATTGCATGAACAAATAGGAATGGCTTTGCTCATCCACAGGTTATGTGAACACTTCTACTGGGAATTAGAAGGTTCTTTGCCTCTTTATTTTAGACAGATTAAATGGTTCGACAATTTCCTCATTCTTAATGTTGCATATAACTGAAGTGAATTAAATAGCCACTGTAGTTAAAAAATAAAAAGTAACAATTATAAGGATCATGATTCAGTATATGTGCTATATCCTGAAGCAGTTCTTCAGCAAAAGCACTTTAGAAATCAGGATTATGTTAGAAAGTGCTTGGCTTGAAATGGTTGGCCTGGGAAGAAGGTGAACTAAGAGCAAGAGACATCTATCTCTGCCAACCTAAAAGTACAGTCTAGTGTTAGTTTTGCTTGCTGAAAGAAATGTTTGAGTTTGAGCCATTTTAAACATATGAGATAATTTAATCTAGGAGAAGTAAATATTAAAGGAGTCTTCGAATAAAAGTGCAAAAAATAATTTTATAAAGTTTTCGACTCTGTAGAGCCTGGATTGCTTTTTGTCACTCTTTCAGTTTCTTTTAATTTAAAAAGGAAAATTAAGAAACTCACTTTGTTTGGGATTGGTCTGCATTTTTCAGGGAGAAAGGACCAAAAAATTAGTCCACTACTGGTTGTGAAAAACTCACAGCCCCTGTGGTCTCTGTGTATTCAAGTGCAACTCTTGTAAAACACCTTCCTCGTAACATTCAAATCTTGGATTTTTTCCTCCTATTTTTGGAGACTGATACATGTATGGCTGTGTCTCTCTGAACAATTGGGAATGATGTGATGATTTCTCTTCTCTTCTCAGCGCCAGTGCTAAGGCTGCCCCTCTGAACATTAACAAAGTCTCCAACAGCTTACTGAATTTTGGCCGAAAGCTCATTGCTCCAGCCATGGCTTCAGGTGGGGCTGTGGGCACTCCTGCCGGTGGGAGCAGTTTTCCTCCCTCTTCAGTGCCCATCAGGAACACAGTGGAAGCCCCTCAGCACCAGCAGCACCACCAGCAGCAGCAGCACCACCAGTCACAGCAGCAGAGGATGATGAAGTCAGAAAGCATGCCGGTTCAGCTGGGCAAAGGTAAAGGTGAAACATGTGGCAGTGCTGTGACAGAGGGAAGTTTTGTTGTATATCTTAAGGGTTGAAGAAAGTCTTTTTATTGATTTTTGGATCAGCGGGTACATATTTGGAGGAAACAGCAAAAAAAAATATTTTGTTAGGCAGGATACCTGTGCCAAGTACAACAGTACATTTGCAATGTAATACAGAATTAGATGCTATCTCAAGAGCATACAAATACCGTAAGCAGTTTTAAACCTTTAAAAAAATATTAATCAGAAACTGCATCAGACATACCAACAAACTACATTGTTAGCATAAACATGAGCCAATTAATTTTTTAGTTTTTTAAATGCAACCTGTTTTTAACTGTAAGACTAATTTCATACATGCTTTATGTTTTTTCAGGTTATTGGCACAAATCCCACGCATAACAATATTAGCTAAACACAAGTGAAGGAAGTAAGGTCAATTCCATAGTAATTCTTAATAAACAAATTCTTACTCCCTTTACAATGTGTGGAGCTTATTTAAGAAGTTATTTGAACAATAACATAAATTTGTCTTTTAATAATTTGTGATGACACTCTGCACTTTATTTAGTAAATGCTGCTTCCTTTTCTTGAGCCTTTCTTTTTATATTTCTTGAGGACAGCTTATTCGAACCATAAACTCACAAGCTCAGCTTTGGTAGTTGTTTCCTAGACTCTGCCATGCTCAAGGTATGTTACTGTTTTTCATCTTCAGCCAGCCTGTGGCAGTATGTGCTTTACGAGGATTATGTAGAGCACAAGAGTATCTGCTGCTTCTAGCAATTCATCCTAAGTCATGGTTATGAGTTTGAGGGCTGGTGCTGTTTACCCTGAACCATTACACAGAACTGCACCATTTTTTTTTCAGCAGATTTGAAAGTGTAAGAGAAGGGAAATAACACTTTGTAGCTGAAGGTGATGTTCATTCTCTTTCCTGCGGCACCCATGTGGTACAAAGTTAGTCCTTTCACAATGCATCACGTCCCCAGCAGACACTGTGGAAGCAGCAATGAAAGGTACAGCCGTTCTCTTGAAGCAGACAGATACAGGCACTTCTGTGAGGGCCACTGCAGCTGTTCAGCAAAACCCAGATACGCAGCTTCTCTCAGAATCATAGAACAATCTCAGAAATTGCTCCAGCGAGGGTTTTACAGTGCAGATGTGAAACTGAAGTGCAGTGAATCTTTGATGCAAATCCTGTTCACAACAATGGAAGTAAAATCAAGCGTAGAACAAAATTATTTACACAGTTTTGGAGAGATCTCGTTTGGTTTTTTGAAAAATGTTTTCCGTAGTTCCCTTATCACATTGTTCTTTTTTTCCCTTTCGGGTTGAAAACTAGTCCTCAAGTGGTTATTTTCTTTCCCTGCTTAATATAATAAAAACATACAATTTGAATCAACTTCTATAGGTGGAATTGATTGTAGCTTAATCTTGATCTGGCTGGTCAAGGATGACCCTTTTTACACTTGTATATGCCAATTAATATATTGCATCATTAGGAAACACACCTGACACTTTTCATACAAGAATTGGGATAAAAAATTGTAATTGTGTTTGGTCATTGTCAGGTACAAGCTGTGCACATATTTCTCTATTACAAGGAATATGGAGATTTGGTAAAGTTATTAAGAATTTATGATGTAGGGCATAAAGCATTTTCATGATAAGATGAAATAAAACATACTGAAACACTTCAGTACCTGCAGCTTCCTCTCACTGTATTCTGTCTCTCCATATTTGGTACAACCCTTGCAGAAGTAACTTAAGGGCAACAAAATGTCAATATGCTTTTAATAGGTTGAGATGAGTGAGTTTTGTTTTACATACTTGTGCCATGCTTGTCGTTTCAGACCCATACAGTTACAAGTATTTTCCCAATAGTTGGATAGAAATTTTAAACGATGGCAGGTAACTGTGTTTGAAAGTGTCATAATTTATAGAGATACACAAAATGACAAAGGAAATGTAAAGTCTTTTAGAGTCTGCCCAGTGAATTCCCTCTGAAATAAGTTTAAATGTAGGAATAGTTTAGCAAAAAAAAAATTTATTTGCAATGACACTGTGGCAGAGACAGGCTAAAAAGCCTTTTGAAGCATTATGCACATACCTTTGTAAACAGCTATGAACCATCTCCATCACACCTTAAAAGGAAGAGTAAGTCTTTTTAATTCTGTGGAGGAGGACAGTATTGCCACCTAAAGGAAGAGCTGTACAGCATCTCCCGTGAATGAGGGCACTCCCCACAGTATGAGAAGTTTGCTGGTACTTCTATCCCAGGCATTAAGATTTAGGATTAAGAATATATATCCATGCTGTCAGAAGTTCTCATTCCAATTATGTTTGTCCTGGATTTTTACATGCCTTTTTAGCTTCTGCACTGGATTTTTTTTTTTTTCCCTAACACTGGATTCTGCTGTAGCTTTTGAGTATCTAAATGCTATTTGGCATGGTTTGGAAATACAAGGCTCCCAAGTTACTAACTAGCTGTCACTAATTGTCTTATGTTCTTGTTCTTCACTGTGTTTTCAGCTCTCCTTAACCTCCTGGAACTTGGTTATTTAGCTGAGGTAGGCAGAGGTATGGATTTAGGATTTAAATGGATAGATATTTGCACTTCTAGTTGATCTAACACTCAGAGATGCTCAGCTGGACAGTATAACCGGCCAAAGTGCTGTAAATCTAACAAGCATCAAGGCATAAAAGAATTCATACATTTTTTGCTCATATTGTATTGGTCCTTTTGGGATTTGAATGCTCAAGTAGTGCTGATAATTTAAATTAATATGTAGAGAGCTAGAAGTTTGAAGAGATTAAATTAACTGCTGATCTACTTTT
>VXBX01007651.1:0-21212 GCA_013400415.1 Scytalopus superciliaris | reverse complement strand
ACTCCTGTGTCAGCTGATTCAGAACTACTGAAGCTGGTATTAGGTTTGCCATCTATTGTTCAATGCAACAGCGCCCTGTGATCAAAATTCCTTATTCCAACCACTGTGCACACGGGTGGTGTTGAGCAACAGGAATGAAGTGACACAGGCATAGGGAGGGATGAAAGGGGTGACCTCACTGACTAGTGCAGTGATTTTACAGATTTTGGTGTTTAATAAACAACTTCACTTGAAAAATGGCAGGTCTGTTGTTTTTAAGTAAACAGCTTAATCTAAGAGGCCTGTGTAGGTAAACAGCTTAATCTCCGAGGCCTTTGTCATTCCAGTTTACTCTGCAAGAAACCTGTGTTTGTTTAAAAGAGGATAATCTGCAAGAGCCGGACACAGCCCCATCCTCCCCCAGCAGGGACACCCCCAGGGTGACACAGCAACTCAGTGAGCTGAAACTCAGTGAACCACAGGCAGTGCGTCCCTGCTAGCCCCGGGAACTGCCTTCCTGGGGAAATCCAGCAAGCAAATGATTCCCAAAGGCAAGTACTGTTGAAATGTGTCACTGGATAAAGTGACTTCACAGGGACACTTCAAGAGGTGGCTGAATTCTGTCTGGGCTTAGCAGGAGGAGGCAGGTAGGGGAAGAACTGTTTACACTGTCATCATGCCTTGACAGTATTATTTTATTATTAATTTTTTTTGTATTGCTCATTAAAATCTACTGTCTCGTGAGGCTTCTCTAATAATGATGAGAGGTTGTATTTAAATAACGCCCCTATTTACTGTTTTCAAGAGCCAAAGCATAGCAGGGACTCAGTGGAAGGGGTATGGCCACGGGCAAGAACAGAACACAGGGAAGTTCTGAGGAAAGTCCAGGTAAAACACACAATGAAACCACTCTCACAGACCAGGGAAAGAGACATACGCACATCTAATAAGGCAACTTGAACTGTAAATAAAATCTCTTTATTTATCCTCTTTATATGAAGTTGTGTTTAGAAATGTTATTTTATACAGTTACTTTTGGGAAACTCATGAAATCACACTTATTTTTAAGGTGTTAAATACTTGAGCTGCAGAAAATTCCTCCCCGATTTACATTCCTTGGTATTTGCTGGCAGGAAGGTGCTCAGAAGGTCCTGTCCAGGGGATGGGAGCAGATGTAGGATCTCTTCTCCAGGATCTGCTCTGCAGCTTTTTTAATGCAATCATCCAGGTTTTCATCTGCATCTACAGAGAAACAGAAGGAGAGTCAACTAAAGCACATAAATAGTTGTCCTACATTTCTTTCCGGAAGTGTTGTAGAATACAAATGGAAGTATCTGCACTGCAGGGCCAGGAAAGAGTTTAAGACTCTCCTCTGAGTTTCAGAGAGCCACTGCCCAACTGGTCAGTACTTCCCAAATGGGCCAAATCCCTAATTTCTATCAATTACTTTACAGGAGTATTTGCTACTGATAGATTTTATCCTCAATAAAAGAATCCCAGAAGTTTGCTTCAGCTGTGAAATAAAGAAACTCAACAGTTTCCAGCTCTGTTCCTCATTTGAATTAAAAGCAGAGCCAAACCATTCTGTTGGTCACATCAAACCCAACTACTTTTGATTACAGTTTGTGAAAGACAAACATACAAAAATTGTATTATAGAACTTACATTTTTCTAATTGAGCCATGGTATAATTATTCTTGAAATACGCTTCTGTGCAGAAGATATTTGTAAGAAGGACCTGGCAAAAGAATAAAACTGAGTTAAAAAACCAAGGTACTGAAAGTACAGTCATTTAAACTTCTGGAAGTTGCTTTTCCCCTTGGAGGCCTTGCAGGGCAGTTGTGTGCAGCCCCCTGGAGCCCAGGGCTGCTGAGGGACAGGGCTGGGATGGCCCTTCACCCACAATAGCCTAAATTTTGGGAATCCACAGCAGGGCTCAGTCACACAGGGCAGTCTCAAGGTCAAAACCAAAGGTTTGGGTTTGTCTAACACTTAATTGTGTCAAATTTACTTGTCCTGTAGCATAACTGCTGCCATGACCCTTAAATGAGCTACTCTATAATCACTGTAATGTCATTAAGTGCATTGACAAAATATTGTTGTGATTTTATGCTCATATTAAGGATTATCTGGAAAAAGTTTGGGAGCAACTGCATGGCATGAGCAGGTTTCAGAGAACATGCAAATCTGTAGTGATCATATAAATGTGTATTAATGTATGTGTTAAAGAAATATTATGAACACATTGAGAGTGTGGAACTCAATGCTGAGAGCCCTGAGAGGCAACTGGCTACTGCACCCCGGGACCGACTGGTTTGGCAGCACTGCTGGCTGGATGGCAGAGCGTGCTGGGAATCCTTAACAAGTGCAGAGTGTGATGCTCCCAGGAGCAGCAGCAGGGTCAGGAGGGGCTGGCACTGAGGGGCAGGGAATGGGAAGGGCTGGCACTGAGGGGCAGGGATGGGAAGGGCTGGCACTGAGGGGCAGGGATGGGAAGGGCTGGCACTGACGGGCAGGGATGGGAAGGGCTGGCACTGAGGGGCAGGGATGGGAAGGGCTGGCACTGACGGGCAGGGATGGGAAGGGCTGGCACTGAGGGGCAGGGATGGGAAGGGCTGGCACTGACGGGCAGGGATGGGAAGGGCTGGCACTGAGGGGCAGGGATGGGAAGGGCTGGCACTGACGGGCAGGGATGGGAAGGGCTGGCACTGAGGGGCAGGGATGGGAAGNCCTGGAGATGGCTGCTGTCATGGCATACAAGTTAATCACGACATCTGCCACTCTCTTCAGCACCAGCTGCTCATCCACAATTGTCTAGAAGAATGAAGACTACTATTATCTCAGTTTAAAACTTGAACCAAATGTTCTTGTTTGTACTTTGTGCTCAGGTCCGTATTTATTTAGCACAAGCAGGTTCCAGCCTAAGTCAAAGTTTTGTATTAACTGTGCCACAGTTTCATGGCTGCAGCCAACAGTAAAACTGCTGTGTCTTAGACCAGCTTGGTAAATGCCAAAAATCACTGAAATTGAAGTAGCAAAGATACTGTTCAAAATATGTACTGAGTGAAGTGCAGTGTGCTCTGGTCAGAACTCCCAGAACACCTCAGATTAACTGCCACAGCATTAAAATCCAGTCTATTCCACCTTCAGTCTCTCCTGATGGAACTGCACCACTGTGCATGGCGTACTAATTGGTGGGTTTGCTGCACAACAGGGATGAACAGCAGAAATCCCCCACCTGCTGGGACAGCTCCTCATTTGGGGAAGGGGGTTCCAGTGGCTGCTCCCAGCAAAGGACTTCAAGCAGTTGCTGCAGCAGGACTTGGCTTACAGACGTAGAAGAAAACAACTAACTCACTGGGATTGCCCATGCTTTGGCTTTGGTTGTGTTCTTAAAAACCTAAGTTGCCAATTACATTGAATACAGAATTTCAGCGTATTTTCTCACATTCAATAAAACATGTGTCATGTGAAGGAAGTCCCGATCCTTGCCAGTCCACTTAGATTCCAGGGAGGCCTGGAGGATAAACTATTCAGTAACAAAGACAACAGACAGAACAACAGTTACCTTGCCAAACCTAGTTAGCAGGCCCCTGACTGTAGTGCCAAAATAATAAATGTTTTCTTCAAGCTTCTTGCCACTCTCCTATAAAATCAAACAGAAAATACAACAACTTGAGTGGTTTTGTAAGGGAAAAAAACAGCACCCCCCTTTAAACAGGACACTAGATTTTTCTCTTGCTCTTTTTTTAGCATTCATCCAGTTTGCTGCTGAAAGCCAGACAAGGCACTATTCTTTCTCTATAAAACATGCATTAAAGTTTTCTAGATTTTACTTTTGGTAACTCTTCAGTTTAGGCTTATGCTTACAAAAATAACTAACAGAACATCCTAGGAAGAACATACCTTACCTTTTTGTTATTAACAGAACATTCATTTTTGCTCATAAAAATTATTTACTAAGTGATGAAGCAAGTATATGTCTATATAGCTCACAGGAATTCTTGCCTGAAACTCTGTTAAACAGGAAGAAATCCTGTGGTTTGTGACTGACCTGACTGAGGGGCAGCAACAGTCCACTACTTTAATCTGGTGAAGACTCAGTTTATACAAATTCCTGAAATGGATATAAACCTGGGTTTGGCATAAACACAGACTTTGAGCAGCCTTCCTTTTCCCTGTATCCTGCAGTACAGTGGCTATGACTGACTTCTGACCCTGAAATGCTACTGCACTGGCAAACCTCACTGTTGCTGGGCACACACTTTGTTTTGCAAGAGCAGGTTGTGAGAAGCAGCAGAGGAAAGCAATGAAAGCAGGGGCAGCAGCTGATGGCCCTCACCTGCAGGCTGGGATGCACCACCCCACGGTCACCAACAAGCCCATAATCCACCTTCCGGCCCATCGTGTCTCGCATTCTGTTCACAAACTCCCCCAGGGCCACTCCCACATTTCCTTTCTTGATTTCTCTGGAATGGTGGGGAAAGAACAGCTGTTAAGGGAATTCCAGGAGGTTCAGACACAACCAGTTGAAATTCTAAATGCTTTGGCAGAACACCTGCATCTGCCTGTGAATTACCAAATGATCCATTTTACTGTGACATCTGGAGGACAATTATGAAGCCTTAGAAGTCACCAGGCTCCTCTCCAACACACTCCCAAGGAACTCCAGAGCCCAGGTACTCAGCAGGCACAGTACAGCTGTTGTACCCATACAACTTTGTCCAGATTTAACATTTGCATTACTGGTCTTATAAGAAAGACTTTGACACCAGCTGTAATTTTAAGATAAAATGCATTAAAGGCCAAGATTCCTAAATCTATGAACCATCCAGTTAAAAAGACAAAAAGAGACCCCCATAATACTGAACTTTTACAGGCAATACATTAAAAATACTGCAGTTCTTTTTTACAGTTTCCCCTCTCATCTATAAAGTTATCAGATTCTGTTTAATTTTTAGAAACAATAAATAAGAACATACTTAATTTTGTCAGTTAAGATTCTGCCTGCATGTTGCATACCCGTCAGTGCAATATACAGTCGCAGGATTTCATTTGTTCCCTGGAAAAAACAGGATAGAAAGTGAAGTCAGGACGAGGCACAAAGTATTTTAGTATTTAAAAAACCTCAGATAATGCTGTGCTAATATTTTGCATCCTTTTTCTTCTCCTAAAACTGCTTTATGTCTAAATATCTTGTGCTTTGCTGTGGAATGTTCAAAAATGCACCTGGGTTTGTAAGATAAAAATCATTTGAGAGCTCTGAGCTGGAAGATGATCAGCACCTCTAAGGAGAGGTGCCTTCTGTGCCAGAAGCTGCCTCCCAGGTGAGGTTACCTGGAGCAGAAACGGGAGCTGGGGAGGCAGAACAAGCCACAAAGGCTAAACACTCTATGAATTAATGTTTTTTAAAGTCTATGTATGATTTTGCAGACAGGTTCTTTAGATAACTATGAAGCTGGCAATGTAGAGTGCTTTCCAACCAGTCTGTCCTTTCCATTGTTCTAGTTTTACCAGCTGACTCTCCCTCCCCCCATAAATGTTTGCTGTCTTTTGCTTGATCTCGATTTTAATTCAGGTTTCATGTAGCTGTGCATAAGTTGAGCCCCTCATTATTAAACATACAAATGTACCACAATAAAAAAGAAAACAGACCAAATGCATTTTGAGTGAAAAAAGTTCTGCATTTTTCCAGTGAAGGAACATTTAAGTAGTTGTAGAAGTGCTCAAAATGAGCTGGACTGCAGGAATTCCAATGGTGTATTGGTTTGGTTTTTTAAACAAAGCTTCCTGTAAACTATCCAAAAGGTCTTCTCTGCTTCAGCCAGTCCAGAACATGCTCCTTATGTCTGGTTTTAGATGTTCCTCTTTGGAATGTCTGTCAGACTCATGAACACCCAGCCCTGCAGGGTGCAGGACAATGACTTGACAGGCTGGTTGGGTTTGTTCTTTGATCTCCAACTCACAGCAGCCAAACACAGGTACACAAGAGCAGCCAGGTGACTGAGGTGACTGCCATGCAGTGAGGGTTTGCATTATTTGGCAGCTGAGATCTTTGTTGTCCTGGCACCAGGCAGTAAATGATCATTCCTAAATGGCCCATTAAGAAAAACCAAGTCTGGTTCTGACTCATATGGAGATGATGGTCACTGACAATCCAGATTGGAAACAGAATAAACTTCACAGCCAACTTTTCTATTTTTTTAAAAAAATAAATGCCCATCAGTAAAGTTAATTAAACTTCTAAATGCATCTTTTATGAGTTTCCCTACTTCACTTGTGAGAAGCACACAAGAGGAAGGGTTACTCCAGCCCAGGCACCAACAGAGCAGCTCAGCCACAAAAATCCAGAAAATCTTATTAGAGAAACCTCTTACCAAATCCTATTGCCTACACTAGAAGAGGTGAAGCAGCAAAAAGGTTTCAAAATATGCTTGATCCAAAGCCAGCTGCATCCTCCTGAGACTCCTGCTCAGGCAGTTGCAGTACCCTGATGTCACTGTGAGTCAGCACATGCAGTTACAGCCCTTTACTGACCAGAGACTGAGGAGTCACTTTGGTCAACCAGAACAGTTTTAGGCTTTTATGTAATTTAGAGTTCTTTAGTCTATTTAAAGGAACAACAGTCCAAGCCATGAACTGGGATGGTTTTTCCTCATGGTAGTGTATTTAAGGCAGCTGTTTATTTTGTTAAAACATCCAGCAAGTCTCTAAACATTTAAGAAACTGCAAATGCACCACAAGTGCGTACATATCACTGTATGTGTACTGCCATGTGTATATATATTGCCATTTTGTTCTTTCCAGAGGCAAAGCTGGTGCCAGTTCCTGCTGTAACTCACACTCTGGGGTTAGTGTAGAAAAGCCATCAGAGTTTTTTGTATTACAGGAAACCACCATCCATATCCCCAAAGAGAACAGGGTAGCTCTGCAATCTCACTCCGCTGCAGATTTTGCAGCTGAAGGAACAATGTCTGGGCAACCAACACTCAGGTTTCTGCTCAGGTTTCCAGATGTGAGCCTGTGACCTGCAGTCCACAGCAGAACTAGTACTTGCCTCAAAGATGAGCAGTATCCTGGTGTCCCTCAGATAGCGTTCATAGGGATAATCTTTCATATAGCCAAGGCCTCCAAGGATCTGCAGAGCTTCACTCACACATGCCCAGGCACCTTCAGAGCTGAACACCTGCCAGGGACCAGGAAATAAACTATAAATCAGCAGGAGTGCAGGATACACCGCTCTGGGGCTGTATCTACATGACACTGCTGTGGTTATTTTCTACTGCTGTTACACTAATCCTGTTAACTTGCCTGAAATAGCATCCCTTTGGCTCAGGGTGTAAACTTTGGTTAAACTCAGCATCCTTGCAATCCACACGAAGGTCTCTAAAAGGACCTATCTGGGGAGAGGGGCAGCCACAAGCTGGCAGAAGAGGTGGAGGTGGTTGGCTGGAGCCTTTCATGATGCCCAGGGTCACCAGAACGTGAGATTTCTGCACTGACTACACTGCAGGAACCATAAGTGGGGCTGGAAATGAGAGTCTGCCCTGGACAGGGACAGGCAGCAGGCAGGGCCTGGCTTTCCCTCAGGATTTATTCTGAACCAGTTCTCAGGTAAAGCTGGGGCAGGAGCACCTTGGCCAGGCTGGCAGTGAAACTGTAGCCATGTCTTTGTGCTCTTGTCCTCACCAGAGGCTCAGGAGGGCCATGACATTCCCAACCTGTTGTCTGCAGTTTGTATTTTGTGTGGTGACAAAAGCCTGATCTGAGCTAATCAATGGTGTGTGGGCTACAGAGAGAACAGTCTGTTGCTCACCTGGCTGACGTTCTTCTATCATTTGTCTAAATGCAACCCCTGAGCCTCTGAGCACTCTGGGACAGACTGAAACATGGGAGCCTTTCCCTGAATTTACTTTCTCCTGCAGTAAAACGACTCACCTTGACCATGGCTGCCTCCACAGAGCAGTCTGGGAAGCCTGGCCTGTCCATCATCCCTGCAGTGAGGTAAGCCATACTCTCCATTACATATGCTTTCACGGCCATAAGACAAAACTTCTCCTGTCAGAATTCAGAGGCAAAATCACAAAGTCAAGCCTCAAACTTAAAAACACAACTGCAGTTTTCATATGCTTAAGACAATATTAAATATTAATAAAAAGTACTACTGCAAAACAATAAAAAAAATCTTTATTCCTTTATCATTCTAGACATTAAAGAGATGAGTGTACAGAGGTCTGTGATATGTTTACACAACTTTAAGACTTCTAGCAAATTCTTTAAGCCAGTACAGCCAAGATACCCCCAATGTAATCTATGTCCTTGCACTCAGTCAATACAAAGCAGAGTTATAGTTACCTGAATTAATCCAAACTGGCTGAGTCTCTTGTTGAACTGTTTCCTGGTACAAGCATACTCTGATGTCATTTCTTTAAAAAAAAAAAAAAGATAATAAATTCCATCTCAGAACAGAAGTAGAACTGTGACAGACCATGCTGCTGATGGTGCCTTTCCATCCATGGTGACACTTCACTTTACACCCAGGGACCCCCACTTGGAGAAAAACACCCTCACATGACAGTGTGGAGCCACTCTGGGCCTTTGAACCCAAGCCTGAGGTGTGAACCTCTACTCTTAGAGAAGTAATCAATTTTGGCGCTAATCTGTTACTTTTCTCCCTAATTATTGGCAGAAACCACTTTTATTCCTTATTATTGTGTATGGCTTTGAGTCAGTGACTCAAGTGGAGGTTCTAAAAGCAACGGTACAGAGGCTTTTCTCTTGGGAAGAACATTTTACCTCAGAGAAATTCAACAGAGGCAATAACCTTGCACTGTCTGAACTGAAAAAATCCCCAGTGTAAAACTTCTAAACAGGCTTTTAAGAACCATTTAAAACAAATGTATTTTAGTGCTTTGAAGATGCCAAAGCATGTTATGATGGACAGTGCAGCCACACTGTGATTCAGACTCACATTCCCATTCTGGATGAGTTTCTGCCTGGCACCCACCACCCCAGAGCACCCCATTCACCCACCTATCAACTTTTTAATCATTCCAGCAGATGCACTGCCCATGCTGAACCTTCCACTGTTTAGGATGTTCATGGCAACCTGTGAAGAAGATGAATGAGGCTTAGGAAACATACTCCATAGGTCACAATGGTTCCAGCTATCTTGCTTCATGCTTTAGTGCTTCCCTGGATCTCATTCCTCACTGGGACACACTTCCTGGCCTGGGACACCTGCCCTCATGTCAGCCAGCTCAGCATTCCAGGGAAAACACTTCAAAACTGGGCTTTTACTGTCACTCACTACATCAGATTTTATATTTGAAATAGTTTTCAGAGACTGATGAGCCAGTGACCTGGAAACAATCTCTATTCCAAATAAATGAAGGCAAAATGTAGATAAAAATGTTTATCTAGCTGCAGATAAATACAACATTCCAACTAGGCAGCACTGCTCTGGTTTATCAAAAAGCAGAAGAAAAACACAATAATGTTTGAGTATATTATTTATATTTATAAAATCCCTTGCAGCTGACCTGTGATGGATGATCTCTGCTTCAGATTCCTTCCAGCAACATATCACAGAAGGAAACAAGAATGAAAAGTGTAGAAATGAAATACAGATCAATAATGGACAAAAATAGATTGGGGAATATAGTATTACTGTTTCTTAGCAAGAGAAACATGGGTGACTCAGGTTAAAAGACTTAACAAAGAAGTTACTGTTCCTACATTTTAACTTGTGATAACTCTCTCAAGAGGAAAACAAAAATCTTCTTTTAAACTTTACTGTATTTAAAAAATATTTCATTTAGCATTTAAGTCTGGACTTGCCTTCTACAAAAGAGTAAGAAACTGAGAAGGAGCAGTAAGAGCAAAGTGACTGGTGGCATCTTTACTGGTGATATCAGACTTCCCTGCTGCCAGAAGAGCAGCTGGTCAGGCAACTCCTGCCACTGCTTCCTTGTGCAATAATCTAACCCTGGAAAACCACCTGACAGCCACGGGACCCTGGACAGGACCTTGGCTCTCCTTGTACCACTCCTTTTACACTCATTTCCTTCTCTCCCTTTCTACACAGGCCACAGTTCTGGCTGTAGGAAACAGCAGGTGACGTTCCCTGACTCAGCTCAGAAGGCTCAAGAAGTCTCTCCCTTTGCTGAAGGGAACACCATGAAAAACAATCAAAAGCCTACAAACAGCAGAAACAGCCTCTCTGACTGCACTGAGGAGAGACACACAGAAACCTGAGGTTCCAGTGAACCCAGTTTGTACAGAGCATGAGAGGTACAGAGCAGGAGTCTCCTCCAGGACCCTCAGTGTGGCAGAGCTCACACTGCCCTAAGGGAACTTCAGTACAGGGGGAAAAACAGTCTCCTTCAGGAGTTACTGTCCATTGCTTACCTTAAATCCCCCTCCAACTTCTCCAATGACATTCTCTACAGGCACTTTGGTGTTTTCAAAATGTACTTCACAGGCTGAAACACAGAATTAACACCTATTCAAGTATGACAGAAGTATTTAAAAGACATTCAGGAACATAAGTCACTATTTGTCACAAGAAATTAAGTTTTCCTAATGCATTGTTTAAGACAGAATTACACGTGCTTTGCCAAAGAAGTGGGAATTTGGGAAAAGGCTGTAGTTTTACATCAGTTACTGATGCAAAGCATTAAAAATGTAATTAATGAACATTGTGTAAACAGAAAATTACAGTTTTGTCTTTACTTTGTCTCAGTTCTAAGGAACCAATTCAGGAATCAAGTCCAAAAGATGGTGAAAAGCTGTAATCATTAATAAGCTTAAGAAGAGCTGATGAAATCTTACTTCTAAGATTAAAGTCAGTGGCTAAACCTCCTGAGTGATTTCTTTCACTGCACAGCAAGGGAACCTGTACAACATGGATTCCTTATTTCAGACCCTGCATTAGGAAGGGCTCATAGGAAAAGCCAGGTAAAGATACATGAAACTTATACTGTTATATGGAATAGATATTGATCTGCCTCAGAATTCAGGTGATCAAAACATTAAAATATTAAAACAATTTCTGTTAACAATTTTAAGAGATTCTTACTATTGGAGCCTCGAATGCCCAGCTTATCCTCAGGCTTCCCATGGGTGACTCCCCCAAAATCCCTCTCCACAATGAAGGCAGTGATTTTGTCTTTCTTCTGCCCATCTTTATCCACAATCTCTGTTCTGGCAAACACTGTGAAAATACTTGCAAGGCCACCATTGGATATCCAGACCTGTTTGGAGAGAGGAAACAGTGTAAGAAATCTATTTGTTCTGTTCTTGTGAGCACTGTCCTGAAGGGTTTTGTAATAGACTGGGCGAAGAACAGTGTGGTGAGAAATTGCTGCTTCTTCCCTTAAATTCTGAGTGTCTGCTACTAGTTTTGCCTCTTGTGAACACGTTTCCAAGGAGAGCTGACCACAGATGGGAAGTTTAGAGCAGCTATAAACCCAGGTTATAATATCAATATGAATTAAAATCGATGGTGCATTTCCACAAAAGCTCCTGCATCCTGCTGCTTGCAGCACGTGAGGGATACAGGGGAATGCAGATTGTAGGAACCCTGTGCCCAAAAATTATTTAACTCTGATGAGAAATTCTCTGATGAGGCCACATATGTACAGCCTCTCCCACAGAGTGGGTCTCTGGACATCACAAATAGATCAACAACTGCAGATCAAGCCTGCAACGTATCACATATTGCTGAACCCAGTCCCTTTCTACATTTCTCCAGTGGTGCATTCTACCATAGTTTCTCTCAGCAGAATTGCTCCAAACAGCCCTATTTCCAATTAGATGGCAAGTTTTCTTTTAAAAACACCTACAAAATCTGGCCTGATGAATGAGGAGAGGGGAAAACATGTCTAGGTTTCTTTCTGCCTATGCTGTCACAGAGGGGGCTAACTAACTAACTAGCTAGCTAATCAACCCACCAACCCACCCTTCCTGAAGCTGAACCCATGAGCTGGTGATAGAAAAGGAACTTAGGAGTGGTTTTCTTACCAAGAGCTCAGTGCAGTTATTCCCTAACAGTGCTTTTCTATTCTCTTTGGCCCTAAACCCATCCAGGCTGTCCTCCTGACAGGGTCATTCTTCACCAGCTTGGAAACCTTTCATTTCTCAGGCAGCTGCCACAGCAGCCTCTTACTTAGCTCGAGTGATGGCAGTGCTGCAAAGGACACTGGCACTTGCCATGCACTTGCAGCAAAAGCCTGTCCTCTTGCCAGCCTGTCAGTGGGTACCTTGGAGCCATTTAACAGGAAGTATTTGCCATCTTCACTGAGGGTTGCTCTGGTCTGGATTGATGCAGCATCACTCCCACTGAAAAACAGAAGTTATTCATGTTTAAAGAAATAAACATGCTTTAAAAAAACAAAACTACATCTTTTCCCTCTTCCCATCCTTTTAAAAGGAGGGTTTACAGCTCTGTTAAACAGCACTATATAAATTTTAGTTTTTAACTAACCATGAAGCTTACTAGATTCAACAGCTCTAAAAGTTTACCTGAGGGGACATTTCTGCTCATTACCATGGATATTATCATGCTTATGACCTGACCAGAATGCCAGATAAACAGCTTCTTTTGAGCTACATGTTGTGCTGTGTGAACATACAAGGAAAATGTCATCCTAAAACACCGTTTAACATGTCTGTCATTCCTCAAAAATTCACACCCTGGTTTTATACCCCTGGTGAAAAAAGGCTCAGCAGAAATGAAAAATAAATGTGTGACACTCTGTATGAAAGAGCACTTGAGCACATCAAATACTTTGTACAGGAGCAAAATCAGCATGTAAATCACAACAATGCAATCAGAAGTTTACACTCTGTGATAAAGTTCACACCCCCTCTTGAATCACTACCCTACTCCACAACTTAACAAGCAGCATAATCTCTCCTTCAAAAGAAGTTTCCTCCTTCACAAACTAAAATGCCTCAAGGGCTCACTTGGGGTGTTCAGCTGCAGACAAGTGTTAAGTTCTCAGGACAGCCAGATCTCAGCTGGCATTTTAATAGGATTGGATTCCTAAAACTCAGTTATAAAGATGATTGGTTCTGTGCACTAGAACTGAGGTTTCTAAGAAGACTGAAGCTAAAGCTACTAAGACTAGCAATCTTTTAAAATAACACTGGGGTAAGAAGGATGTCAGAAGAATTTCAGAACATGGTTGGCCCTTTTTTTTTTCCTGTGTTACTCTCGAGTCCCTTTTGGGTAAAGTGTCTGTGCTAGTTTAACTTTCACCTGCAAGTGGGACAGCTCTGAGGATCAGGGCCCAGCTTAGGGCCCTTGAATAGAACCATCACTGGGTCTGGGAGCAACAAGGAAATCAGCGATTCATCAAATGCTGACTGCAAATCACTTGAGCACACAAATTCAGAGAGGACTCTCAGACCGCAGTTTGCAAGGACAGGCAAGATTCAACACTCTGCTGGTCTGTCTGTCCCTCATTTTCCTTTACAGTAACAGAAATTCCAACATTAGTAACAATCAGCAAATAACTATAATAAAATTAACCTTGTCTTTGAAAAGTTGCTGCTACAAAGATGCCTCTTCTAAACATTAAGCAACACCCAAAATTCTTCCTATTATTTTTTGTATCTCCTTGAATAGAGGCTTTTATAATTTTGAGTAAGAACTAAAAGCAATCTAGATCAGTCACAGCACATTATTTGTGACACAGCACAAAGTATCCTTTCAATTCATATCTAGTAACGCCAGAAATTAAGTAAATGAAGTCCTGGGTCAGGAACAACATTAGGAGTTTCATGGAAGGGAAGGAGCTGGGGAACGAGCACGCTGGGGAAGGAGCAATTACACGTTCAGAAGTGTACCTTTAAGAATACAAAAATCAAAAACTGATTCATATACTGAAGCCACAGGCCCCAGTTAATAAAGATATAGTATATTAACCAAGCTGGAAATCATCAAAAGCCTTTTTGGCGTGCTGGTGGCAGTACCTGCCGGGCTCGGTGAGGCAGAAGGCTGCGATGTGCTCCCCCGACGCCAGCCGGGGCAGGTACTTGGCTTTCTGCTCCTCCGTGCCAGCAATGAGGATGCCCTGCACAAACAATCAACACCACACTTGTCAAAAGAAATGAAGCTTCACCAAGCTCAGAAAGCTGCACTTGCAGATGTTATGGCATAACAAGGGACAGTTTAATAAACAACAGACTTCATTATTCATCAAGCATTAAAGTATTTTAAATTGTGTGCTCGATTCCGTAAGGAATGTTTCCTTGTTATAATGAACTTACTGTTATTTCAAGCTTCAGACTACCACCCATCCACCAGTAAAAGGCTGCATTATACAGAAAACAAGTTAAAAACTCACACACTTGCTCGTGGATGAGTTTTCTTCTCTAAGCTCCCCAATATGCAGCTAAACAAAGTTTCACCCTTCTGAATTCTCTGCATGGCTGATACCTGTCCCCATAATATTAAGCCCCCCTGATATTTAATTTATTTCACTATTTATTCTAGATCCATTCATCAAGTTTGCTCAATTTAAAAAAAAAAAAACTTGGGATCATTTAAAGTATTTTTGCTAAGAACTATTATATCAGTATTTCCTGGTGCTGGGGACACCAACAACAAATGCTCCACTGGTAACTCTGATTTGTTATACCCCCAACTCCACATTTTCCATGCCAGAACTACTGCACCTAAAAGAGGAGCACTACCTTCAGCCCAATAGCTTGGTGTGCTGCCAGAGTCACTGCAATGGATCCATCCAGGGAAGTGATCTCTCCCAGACGGGCATACATGGTGTTTGACAGGCCAAGGCCACCTGCAACAAGGACCACATTTTACTTGAAGGAGATATAGCTTGCCTCTTCCCCCCAGAAAATCCCTTCCAACTACAGGAACATCAGGAATGTAACACTCTTAACTGGAGAGAAACAAAGCTGGAGAGATGCAAAATAGTTCCCAGGCAGACTTCCAAACTGCTGCTAGACAAGGATAAAGTTTAACACTTCAAAAATGTCTTTAACAAAAAAATGTGAATATACCAACAAGCAAACTTGACACCAACACATGCTTCCTGGAGGAAGTAGGATAAATAAAAGCTGTATTTGTTTGAGTCTAATGTTCAACAATTTTATGCTGTCAGGACCAGGACCCCTGCTTGCTGTGATTTAAAATTATTTTATATAACTGGTGAATAAAAAATTTAATCAAGATAACCTTTTGTCCAGGTTAATAATTTTCTACTTGCGACAGTGGTGTCAGGATAACACACCCCTTATTTCTGCAGATGTCTCAATATTGTATGTACACTGAATAAATGCAAGAACCATTAATTCACATCAGTGCCTCACATGCCCCTCCCCTTACAAGGAGTAAGAGCACCCTTGCATGGATTAACACTCACACTCCTCCTATTTGTACTCTTACTTCTTTTCTCCTTTCCAAGCAGTGCTGGGCTCAGGATTCAGCTTGGAGACTCCTGATGATGTGCACAGTAATTCCAGTGATGCCCATGTTAGAGCCAGTATTCCATGATCTACAGGAGCTTCATTTTCCCCATTACATTTCTATACTTTCATGCTTCTGGCAAAGAGGCCACTTTTACAAACCATGATGAAAAACACCATGCAGTGCACAAAGCACTGATCATGTTGACTGAAAGGTTTTAAAATATGACAAGTACCACCACCAAAAATAAACTAGGTTTAAACTACAGAAAATGGGCAACAGCCTCATCAGAAGTGTATTATTTATGGTGCAGGCTAAAGGAGTTTGCTTAAGCAGGCTGGCTGCTTTCCACCTTTTGGTTTCATCCAGCATTTAAGTTTACAACACCACAGGGCTTGGATTTTCCACACCTGTGCTGAGTGATTGCTCTTTTGCAAACTGAAAGCTGAGAGGGTATTATTTCACAAGCATCAAAACAACAATAACATGTTATTAAATTAAAGTACAACTTCAAAGCCTTGGAGAGTCTCTAAAAACAATAGAGGGAAACCTATTTCTAGTTAATCAATAGTAAGTTTTATTTCCAATATCTTGATGCTTCCTAATGCTCTGCTTTGAGCTCTGTGCCTTGTTCTCTGCTTCCAACACCTCCTTCCCGTGGACAGTAACCATATATAATTCTGAGCTCCTAATCACCTCTCTCTTCCCATCTGGGTTAGGGTGCTCTGTCCAGATCTTTCTCCCCCAAGACACCATCCTGAAGAGAAAACCTTGAAAGAGCTTGCAAGCCTCTTAACTCACCCTCACACCACCCTGCCTAGTTGAATATACATGAAAAACAGTTAATAACATTCTTAATGCATTTCAAAAGCATTAATTAACAATTAACTAGACAAAGATCACATCATGTTACAGTACATGATGTTCTCCAACACACCTTAATGATTTGTATAGAAAGATTTAGACTGAGGTCACTGCAGCAGAGCAACACTAATTATACTGCCTAATAGATTAACAAAATGCTACCAAAAACAAGGTATTACTTTAATACCAAGTAAATGCTCACAGATGTCTCCACCTTTATACAGTATTATTGTAAACATTGAAAAAAAAGCATTTTGTTTCATGGTATTCTGTTCAAAAATGAGGTATTTTCCCCACTGAAACTGTTTTCTGCAGATGGTCACAGTCTCTAAGATTTCTCCTTAACTTTTCCTTGCAATATTCCCATTTTTTAATAAATTTCATGGGAAATACTAGTTTCAGTGCCAATTTTTAATTTATGTGTACAAGTAAGATCAAATTTTTTGAAAACTCCTTTGCAAAGTCTAAGGGTTAGTGAGGAACTAATGTCTCAGACATCAATTGGCACCATAATGTCCTTTAGGACATGAACTGTTCAGTATTACACAGGAAAGTCTTTATCCAAAAGCCACTCTTTTAATAAACAGACATTATACTTTTGCAGTGCCATATACTCAGGCACATTCCTATCTGCCAATGGCAGCTTTGATAGGTCATTGCCACGAGACACTGCACTTTGGACCCAGTACAAATTTAGGAACCATCAGCAAGAACGAGTTCCCCAGAATGTCAAGCTACTCTGCTGAATCCAAAAAAAAAAAAAGAATGGAAAGGAAAATGCTATGGCAAGAGGAATTTACACCAGCTGAAAGTAGTTACCTAACTGGCAGCCAAGGTAAGGGCACGCAGAGCTCCCCACACAGCCACCAGACATTCCTTTATCAACTAGGGAGGAAGCCTCAGCTCCTGATTCAGCCAAATGACCACAGGTGGAGCAGCAAGGACACACCTTGCAAGACCCCAAAATACACCACTAAATACAGACTAACTCCTGGGTTATTCTTCTGTGACTCACCATATTCCTCTGGAATCTGAATGCCAAAGAGACCCAAGTCCTTCAGTCCTTTCAAAGTTTCAGGTGGGATTTTTGCATCTTGATCAATCTTCTTCGAGTCCACTGCAAATACAGAAGGTTTTACCATTTCAAGCTGTGCTTCTCAGTGCACACAAACCTGTGAGACTGCCGTGTTCCCTACCAGGGCATGCCCTGAGTCAGCAGCAGAGTGAGCCCAGACCTGGAGCACTGAACCAACTCAGTACATCCTCCCTGCTGGAATTCTCCTCCAGTCTTCCAAAGGAACTTTAGAGAAGACACAGTGCTCGTGGCACCAGAGACAGGCTGCTCATCCCCAGCTTCACCAGAATGACTCCATCTTCAGCCTGATCTTACTGACTGTGCTCTTTGCCCTCAAGGCATATTCAGGAAAAGGACATGGAAATGGGAAAAATCTGGGTTTTACTTCATTTTCTCAAACATTTCTATGTGTACAGGTTCTATGTGTGCACGTCAGCAGATCCCAAGACTGGAATAAGCAAAGGATTTTCCATCTGAACTATGTCTAGGTCAAGAAGTACATAAATGAGTTAATTAAAAAATCTTGTTCTTAGGAGTTTTTCAAATTCTTGGGGGATTAAAAGAGCTGTTCTGTACCATGACAGTGCAAATAAACAGGAATCATATTAAGCAGCTCAGGAAACGCTAAGCTGCACAAGAGGGAACACAGCCACCTCTCCAAAAAATACACAAATAACTCTGCAAAAGCAATGGAGCTTCCTAAAGAAACCTCACACTCACCCCAGTGAAATGGTGCTGGAACTTCTGTGCCAACATAACAGGGGGAGGCAACCCAAAATTCTGATGTTCTTTTGACACAAGTTATTGAGAAAGAAAACTCAGTTTAACAACACTTTTTGCTCCCCATGCTAAGTTTTTAGCTCCACAGCACCAGATTCATGTTTGTGGAGGGCCCTCAGCTGTCCCAGGGAGAGAGAGCTATGGTTGTCAGGACATTGTCAAGTTTCCAGTGACTCTGCTGAGATGAGTTTCCCTTCCCAGTGCCAATCATATCAAGCCTCTGTTTAAGGCTGCCCTACTAACCTATTTTTACCACATGCCTAAGTTACCCTGAATAACTAAACAGAAATAGTTGGAAACTCAAAGATGAGCAACTTATACCTGGAGTTAAGACTCTATAGTTTGACACTTTTATTTCTCCTTTAAATAGCAGGAGTTTTACTCCATAAATTATGTTCCCCAACAGAGCAAAGAATTAAAAAACATAATTTGAATAAACTCTTCATTTGCTACAATACAATTTTACAGTTAAAATTACCTGTATCTCACAAATTGTGATCTTTGACAATCACTGGCTTTTCCAAACTCCTGCAGTGTTTGGAAACTCAGACCTGGCATCTTTGTCAGTGGGAAGTCTGAGACAATAGTGTTTAACTGCCTCAAAAATTGCTGTATGTAAAAACCAATTTTGCACAATTGTCCTGGAATTGGCTTATCTATTGCAGCACTAATGGAAGGAACATCCTGCAGGCCTGGCTGGAATGCAAACAGCTAATAAGACTTTTCCCAAATAGAACCATTACTCTAATGCTGAAAAAACATAAATGCTTTTGATTTTTCATAGCTTCTCAATGAGTCATCATTTATTAATATCTCTGCTGAATTTTGCTACTATCAGTCTTAGCAGAGTAAGGCGTTTAAAAGTTTCAGGAAAAAAAAAATAATCACCATATACAAAGTGCTAAAAAGCACAATTCTACTAAGCTAAAACCAATTTCAAATCTTGCATCCATCCCAGAATTCTTTTACTTCCTGAGTTTTTTCTGTTTTGGAGATTTATGTCTATTCATCAGTATCCTTTTACTCCACATAAGAATTCATAAATGGACATGCTACAGAACCAGCAGCACTATATGACTAGCAATAAATGCAAAAATTACTTAATTATTTAGAGTATAATAATCTCCTTCAACTGCTACAGTTCAGTAATTTTGAATCCACTAAATCCCATGCCTGAATAAAAAACCAGTAATATACCTTCTTCATTGAAGAATTTTTCAACAGGTCCAACAAACTGGTTGATCTCTGCCAATTCTTCATTGGTGATTTCTGGATAAGGGAAAACTTCTTCCTAAAATAGGATATAATTATTTCATCATTTTTCATACAGGAATCATGCAATTGAAATAAAAATTTAAGAACATACGTCTTTCAAATTGTAGACATTAAAAAGCTGTGAAAATTAAGAATTGTGAAAAATATTGTGAAGCAGGAACAGCTTTATCTGATGAGATCCACAGGATTCAACTTTAATACATAATGAAATGAGAAGGTATTACCTGAACAACTGAAGCATTAGGGAGAAATAAAGAGATTTCTAAGAACTATGAGAACATAAAAATCCTTCATCAATCATGAATTGTATCAATGTAAAACCATTTGGGGATTTTTAAAACAATTAGCTAATTTTAATTTGCATCAGAATCAATGTCCTGTTACAATGCTTTCAAAGCTCAACCCACACAAAAGCTGTCCCTTGGAAACACACAGCACATTCCACCTGTTTAATGTCACAAGTACAAAGGTCAGTGAGCTCCATCACTCCCTGTCATCACCTTGGTATTTTGGTCATAAATTGGAAGCAATATGACCTGAAAGGCTTGAATAAATAAAAAATCCAAGCAACCAACATAAGTGGGAGACTACATGAGAAGCATGCTTCTAATTTTTGCTGTCTTTCCCCTTTTAAACAGAGCCCACACAAACTGTGTCTGAGGAATAACATCAGCTTCAAAAATTCAGGACTTAGCAAATAGTTTTTCAGAAAACTGTTGCATTGAAATTTGAGAGGGAAAAAACAGGTATTTATGAACAGGAGTTTAACATGATGGCTGCATGTCGTAACACTTTACCTAACCAGGTCTGTTGTGGGAGACTTTATTGCTCAACTGGTTTTGGTGGATTTGAAATACTCCTTTTTTCAGTTTATTTCACCTTGTAACCTCTGGTAAATTCATACCGTAAGCCCTGGGTTAACGAATTCTGGTTAACACAGTATTCTGTTTCAAATTTGTAACTTCTTTGTCTGGTAGCACCTCAAGCCACAACAAGAATTTCAACCTCTCCTATAAAAAAATGTAGGCAGAAGTTTACAGGAAGTCTTGATTCTTTAAGTAAAACCAGAGAGTAAACTGGTAACAGAGAATAAGCTGACACATGTTTTGTGGAGCGCCCAGAGCCCAGTGTACACAGACTCCTGGGTTTCCACAGGGAATTTGCTAAGCTTGCTAGAACAGGAGACTGCGGTGTTAACGCAGCTCTTCAGGTGCTGGTTCTTGGGAACATTCAGAAGTCCAGGTCACTGTAGTTTAACCCAGCCCCAGCTGGGAGGGCAAGTGACACACGGGAGAGCAAAGGGGTCTGGGCTGCACTAGGGAGCGGTTTGGGAAAGGCAGGTCCTGCCCGACCAGCCTGAGCTCCCCCCATGACAAGGTGACCAGCTCAGTGGGAGAGGGAAAGGCTCTGGGTGTTGAGCTGGATGCAGCACAGTCCTTGGCACCGGTTCCCACGGCATTCCCCTGGAGACACCGGCTATCCATGGCATGGATGGGCCACCGATCTCCGGGGTCAGCCCTGGCTGGTGCCGGGCCGGGCAGGGAATGGCACCAGTGGCTCCCCCAGGGCCGGGGCTGGGCCGGCTCTGTGCAATGTCTGTGGCAATAACCGTGCCAAGGGGGCCGAGGGCCCCTCGGTCAGAGTGCGGGGCACACNCCGTGTCCCCCTGTCCCACCTTCCGCAGGGTGCCCAGGAACAGCTCCTTGGCGAAGGCGGGCCGTGCCACAGCCGTGCGCAGGCCGCGGGCGGCGGGCGGGCCGCGGGCGGCGAGGAGGGCGCGCAGCACCAGCGCGGCCATGG
>VXBX01007650.1:0-12605 GCA_013400415.1 Scytalopus superciliaris | reverse complement strand
TGAACTGTTGAGATTAGCTATTACACTTAAATTAAATGGGCATTATTTTTCTTTCTTGTAATTGAGATGAACTGGAAATGTATCTATTTTGACTGAATATGGAACACGCAAATGTTTCAGAACATCCTTTATTTGAAAGAAAGGCCAGTTTGCATAAAGGGACTTTAGCAAGTCAACAATAGTAGTAGAACTATAGTAAAATCAAAGTGTGGAATGGACCTCGTGCTAATGCATATAAAGAGAGTACTGTAAAACTGCTAGGCTTCCAGCTTCACTGACTCCAGTATGGAACGTGCTTCTTTATATTCTTCAGCTTCTTCCAATTCTTTTTCATTATCCTGGAATCAAAAACAACATTTTTGAGTACTTTGAAAATAACTGTTGTGGGATTAAATTTAAGAAGGTAACTATGAAAAAAAACCGGTAACACCAGATGAGAAGGCTGAGGTACTCAACCATGTTTTTGTCTCAGGCAGCCTTCCTTCCCAAATGTCTCAAGTGGATAGGGTCTGGTGGAGCAGAGTCCCAAAGTCCTACCACAGTAAGTAAAGATCAGGCTCATGACCACCTGAGGAACCTGAATGTACACAAGTCCACAGGACTGAACAAGATGCCTGCTAGAGTCCTCAGATAACTGACTGATGCAGTTGCCAAGCCCCTCTCCATGACATCTGAAAATACGCCACTCCATAGCAGTCAGGTGAAGTCCTTGAAGACTGCAAAAAGGGAAACATCTGTCTAGATTATGTGGTCACCCACGACCTCCATCTCTCTAAATGGGAGAGATGGATTTGATGGGTGGACTGTTTAATGGACAAGGAATTGGCTGGATGGTCACACAGAACTGCTTAATGGCTCAGTGTTTGAATGGGTATCAGTGAAAAGTGGTGTTCCTCAAGGGTCTATATTGGGACCAGTATTATTATCTTCACTAATGATAGAGAAACAGGGGTCAGCAACTGTGCAGACAACACCAAGCTGAGTGGTGCAACTGACACACCTGATGCTATCCAGAGCAACCTGGACAAGCTCAAAAAGTGGGCCCATGTAAATCTCATGAGGCTTAGTGAGGCCAAGTGCAAGGTGCTGCACCTCAGTTGGGGCAGCCCTCAGTACAATACAGGTTCAGGAGGAAGGTAGTGAGAGCAGCCCTGCTGAGAAGGACTTGGGGGTGCTGGTGGCTGAGGCTGGACATGACCCAGCAATGTGCACTCACGGGCCAGAAAGCCAATTGTGTCCTGGGCTGCATCAAGAGCAGTGTGGCCAGCAGGCCGAGAGAGTGGATTCTGTTCCTCTACTCTCTCTCCTGAGGCCCACCTGGAGTGCTGCATCCAGCTCTGGGGTCCTCATCACTGGAAGAACATAGACCTGTTGAAAGGGTCCAGAAGAGGGCTACCAAGATGATCAGCGGGCTGGAGCAGCTCTTCTATGAGGAAAGGCTCATAGAGTTGGAGTTGTTCAGCCTGGGGAAGAGAAGGCTCTGGGGAGACCTTACAGCACCTTCCAGTACTTAAGGGGGCCCTACAAGAAAGATGGGGACAGACCTTTTAGAAGGGCCTGCTGTAATAGGAAAAACGGTGATGGGTTTAAACTATGAGGGCAGATTCAGGCTAGATATAAGCAAGATGTTTTTTACAGTGAGGGTGCTGAAACACTGTAACAGGTTGCCCAGAGAGGTGGTAGGTGCTACGTCCCTGTAAATATTCAGGATGGATTTCTGAGCAACCTGATCTAGTTGAAGATGTCCCTGCTCATTGAAAGGGGGTTGGACTAGATTATCTTTAAAGGTCCATTCCAACCCAAACCATTCTATCAAATGAGGGATACATCATTTTTGAAAACACAAGTTTTATGTGACTCAAAGCACATGTAAATTCTTTCATCCTAGTTAAGATTGAGGTTAAGAGCTGTCATGTGCAAGCACATTTGACCTGGGCATACCTTTATTTTATTGTGTTAAATATTTAAAACTAAGGAACCCATAAAAATAAACCTCTGACCAAGAGTAGTCTCAGGAGTATTGACAATTGAAAAAACACACTATGATACAGTAAATTTTAATAAAAGCATTGATGGTGAGCTAAGTACAGAGAGCAACACCTGAAGACTTCCAAATTCTTCACAACTATAGTAACTGTCCCCACTCCTTAAGTTTGCAGAGCACACTATAAATCAGTAGCACCATTTCTGCATGGCCCTGAAATCTAGACTGACTAAGTATTAAGTAATGAGTTGAATAACAAAAGAACCCTAAATCCTACCAGATACTGAACATTTATTTTGTAAAACAGTAGAGGCAAAAGACCTGAAAACAGGATACCCTGAGTTTTCTACTAAAAAAGTACTTACTTTTTAGCCATCAGTATATCTGGGACTTAATTTAGGGTATATATTTTTAGTTTCAAGTTCCCTTCAGGATGGTTTCCACTATTCTAATACACCTGGTTTTCACAGACGGAAGACCAAATCTGCAAAGACATTTATCTAAAGTGAAATACTGGTACATTACAGGATTCTAGTCTTGGAACCTATAAAAAGTAATTCTTCAATCTTCAATTTGCTGCAATTGCACTGCAGACAACCATGTTTATCCAGGAAGAGCTGCATTTCTTGATCAGTGGGGTATGGTGCTGTACTCACTAGTAGCTGAGTAAGCTCTGCATGTGCCACTTCTAGTCTGCGCTGGCAATCCGGAATCATCATTCGTGACTCTTGTAAGATCTCGATCTGTGAAAATTAGAAGCCAGTGAAATAAGAATGTATTCCAGATAGAAGCATTATCTTTTAAGATAAGTTTTTACTCTGAAGAATCAGCAGTCCAGTCGTTATCTAGGAACTTCAGAACAGTTGCACCCATTTTCTGAATAGGCTTTTTTATTAAAAGACACTCAGCATAATTGTTTAAAACTATTACTTTACAGGACCCTTCCATTTACTCTGTGCTTAATTAAATATAAAGTGCAAGAGAGTATTTAGAATAATTTTTCCCTTAGGAAAAAAGTACGCCCTTGTAAGGTTTCCATACAGCATTTGTTAAAAAGTCTATTTAAAACAAACTTTCTCCTGCTGTCATGAAGCAGCTTCATCCAAAATGGGATCAGCTGGTTATATAAATATCTCCTGCATCTTTTAAGTAATAAAGAAAAAGAGTGTTCAGATAATACCCCATAGAGATAATTACTGCATGAAAAAAGTTATTGAGTTATTGATCACATTGTGTGCAGACTGCAGGAGGCTCTGAGTGAAAGACAAAGGTAAAGAAAAATGAAAAGCAAAGACCAGCAGGCTCATATTTTTGATGCTTATCATGCATAAAAAGTTATTACTTATCCTTGTGCTTCATTCTAGGAGAAAGATTATTCTCACCATGCACTTTGAACAAAATTACTAAACTGGCACCCCACTGAATCTGAAAATCCTGCCACCTCCTAAAGAAAACAACTTCAGTCTTAACACAGGGAACATTTATTTCATGGAACATTTCTGGATCTGAAATCCAGCCATTGAGAAGGTACGCAGAATTGTTCAGTAACGTTAAGTCTATTTAGAAATGAAATCTGTTAGATACTTAAACATGAAACATCTTCTACACTCAGGATAACCTGTAACAGAAGATATTCCCTTTAAATGGCTTACTTCACTCTGTCATTCCTATGCTGTATTGTCCTTTTAGCATTAGTGCTGCTGTACCGAAGGCTCATTGTAAAAAGGATGTTAAGCTATAGCTAAGAATGTATTTATGCATTCAGGAAGGCCTTACATATCATCACCATGTTTTTAAGTGTCATGTATTTAAGTTTGTAGCTCAAGTCGGTTTTGAGACAAAAAACTTTTAGTTTCTAGTTTTACATTTTCATCAGTGAATGTAACACCCACAGAATGAGGCGTGCCATAAACCACATGCCTTCTGCTTTATGCTTTAGAAATTTGCTCTAGAAAGAATACATACAGGAGTGAGAATATCCAATAACTACTTCCTTGAGCTGGCACTGCTACGATGATATGAAAAGTAGTAACTTGTTTGATATGTGCCACTGATATGCTTACACTGCAAGCTGTAGTTCTGCCTGCTCTAAGAAATGAAGAAATCTACCCCAATCATTCTGTTCCAAACAGCATTTGACCGAGATCCAAAGGGGTACCCGAGTTTTATTTACATTCGCCTGCAGTTAAGCAATAATAAATAAAAATCAGAAGGATGATAAATCCTGGAACTATATTTAGTAGGTGCAAAAGTTGGAGACTGGAACAGAAATTTTGTGGAACCAGTATTACTTAACCTCTGCATAAACCACATTTCTTCAAGCAGTGCTCTTAATCTCACTCCAAATGTACATAATAAAGCAAAGTCAAAAGGTCGAATAATTAGATATGCTTTAGGACTGGATTTTTAAAACTGTTTGCTCTTCAAATTCTATCAGAATTCTGTCAGACCTTCTGACTGAACTCTAAGGGTGACAGGCACCATAGGCACTAAGAGGACAGGCACTGCAGCCACTTCTGTCCCTATGACATGCACTGCAGCAACTCAAATTCCAGAGACCAGCTCTGGGGCAACTCAAAACTCTGGCTAAGGACTGTAACTTAAACCCAGCCAGCAACCAAGTCCCCAGACAGCCACTTACATGTGTCCCTGCCCTGGTGGGGAGGAAAATCAGAAACAAAAAGTAAACCTCGTGGGTGAGATAAGAAGTTTAATAGTTAAAACAAAATGTAGTAATAATACTAATGAGAGGGAGAGAGAGTAACAGAACCTAAGAGGAATAACTGATGCACAGTCCAACTGCTTACCAACTGCCGACTGATTCTCACTCCATTCCCAAGCAGTGATTGGCACCTGTCAGTCAACTCCCTCTGTTTTATATACTGAGCATGACCTTCTAGGATATGGAATATCCCTTTGGCCAGTTTGGGTCACCTGTTCTGACTACGGTCCCTCATGGCTGCTTGTGCACCTGCTCACTGGCAAAGCAAGACACACCAAAAAGTCCTTGACTTTGGGTAAATGCTACTTAGCAACAACAAACACATCAGTGTGTTATCAATGTTTATTCTTATACTAAAGAACCAGCATTTTACCTGCCACTAGGAAGAAAATGAACTGTACCCCAGCTGAAACCAGGACAGTATGTCACAAAGGAAGTTACAACGTGAAGCTGATATAACTTTGCAAAGAACCGTAAGTATCTAGAAAGTTTCCGTGAATGACAATGCCAAACAAATACTGAAAGTCCAGAGTAACAAAAGTGCATCTAAGTACAGTGTTTAAGACAAAAGCAATAAAGCACAAAGATGAGTAGAGAGAGAAACAAATTGAACTTGCTGTCAGTTAAGTGCACATAGGACCAAAAGAACTGTTGTGGCTACAAAGAGGATGTCATCCCCTTTCCTTTCAGTGTACTGAAAAAAGCCAGTTAAATCTCTTCAACCCACCATGTTTCTAGTCAGTTATCTTTCAGGACTGAAGCTATTTCTACTAAGGGAACAGATGTTTGATGTATTTCAAAATTAAGCTGTTTCCTCAGATGTGATGGAGCTCTTTAACTGTTGGGGTGTATATAGCCTACCTACTAAACATGATGTGGATTCTTCATAAGTTTAATCATATGTCAAAAGAACTGGTGTGCATAATGCACTACTGGATAGCCTTCAATCAGTTTTCCATAAATTTCAGACTGTAATGACAGATAAGACAGAATGGATGCAAACACACAGATTGACCCACCATTTGCTTAGGTGTAAAGGTGTCATAACTAAAATCAGACAATTTACACATTCAAAATAAGCACAAAGGCCAAACCTGTGATAAACAGCTGAGGGTGTAATGACCAGGATTTAAACATTAGCAACTTGGATTTTTAGCAAGTCTGACAATGAAAGTTCAAAGCTATTATTTTGAGTATATCAGAGCTGCTCACATCAGGCAGATTCCCTACTTCTTGCATCACTCAAGCACTCAGGCTGAAACAAATTTTTGATAATTTAAGAATACAGTAACTATTACTGCACGAGTGCTGGTACCTGTAACAAGAAGCAATTTTGCTCAGCCTGCCATGCATTGTATTAGTGGGGATACCAGTTTTATCAGCTTCAAAAAAACAGAAGCAGAGTTTGTACATTTGGGGGGTTTTCCCAGCTTGCCCACATCTAACCAAGAGACTTAGAGACATGCAGATCCACAAATAATTTTAAAACAACAACAAGAAAATAACCATAGGGCTGTCTGGGTCACAGGGTGTAGAGGCAGTATTGTTTCACATGACAGGAGTGGTGTTCTAAACAGAAGAAATAGGCTAAAAACCATGATAGATGTATATTACTCACATATATACCAATTATATATACATACACATGAATATATATTGCAGCTGTTAAATACTGTCACATAATCACTTGTCCACTGACTGTTGCACAGATAATCCTAACAGGATGGATTATAGTCAAAGATGGTAAAGAGGAAAAGAAAAAGACATGCAGATAATTGTTTGCTAGGACAAGTGCTACTGGTTTAAACTACTTTCCATCAGAAAATCTCTAAAAGACTTGGAATCTATTGACTAATTACAGCCATATCTGATGGAAGGATAGAGACCTAAAAGAAAAAAGGCAATCTCTAAGTATCACAAACACCAAAGGTTCCAAAACTAGTAATGAGATTGTAGCACAAAATAAATAGTCATGCTAAGGTTACTGGTTGGCTAATCAACATTTGTAACTTAAATCAAAACTGTCGTATTACCTCTCGCCTCAGTGGTAACCAGGGAATAGTGTAAGTCAGAATGTGCTGGGCCAGGATGATGGCATGGGGACATAGGGAATAGTACAGCATAGATGATATAGGAGGAAGCTGGGCATAGGGAGGGCAGGAACTCAGAGGAGATACAGCATTAAGGTGATTATGGGCAGAAAAAACCCACCCAAATAAGCACACAAGAACTGCAGGACACCCAGTTTTATTAGTTCTATTTCCTTTGAAGCAACCTGCCTGTCCTGAAAGAAGCTTGAGCAATCCACAGGATAGAAGAGCATACTGCAGTCCACTTTAGGCAAGTTGTCAAATACATTGATAAAAGACTCCTGAAGGACCTTGAAGGAAAGCTTGCAGTAAAGAACTGGAGAACACTGTTTTGTTTCTACAGTGCTCGAGTGTTTCAGGAAATGGCCATGTGTCAAGAACCTTCCACTTGTAGCACGAAAGGAGGAGGAGGAGAAAACTTCAAGATCTAATACCTCGGTATTTCAAATGAGTTTGCTCTGCACTCCTCCCAGGTGAGGGCTAGTCCTGTTTCTTCTTAAGTGGATCACATTAGGACATAAAAGGCATAAAGCCTGTAATTCAAAAGGTATTTAAACCTGCCTAGATAAAAAGGAAAACGGTCTTTGGAAAATGAAGGAAAAAAGGAAGATCAGAGTAATGCCTTTTAGGCATTTGGTTTCTTTCAGAAAGTTTGAAACCAAACTTCCAAAACAAAGTTTGACAGCATTTTTGATACCAGTTCTTTGTTAGGAATATTATCCTGTACTTAGTCCAGAGAATTCCAAGTAGTTGGCTTTTCAGGAAACAAACTGTGCTTGTTAAGGATACTGCCCAAATACATGTGGAGGATTATTACACCCTTCACTAGCATTTCCATTGCCTCCTAGAGATAGAGTTCATACTATTAAGCAAAGATCATGTATTCTTAGCAGGAAAAAATGATGAAAATAATGAGACTGACATGAAACTGCACATCTAATCTTACTTGATTGGTTAGAACGAAACTCTGAACTTCCAAATAGCAAAAATTGTAAAAAGCCAACTGAACTGTAATATTTCTTTGAGGCTAAAAAGACATTTAAAAACGAAAAAGTTATAGAACATTACAATATTTCTTTCAGCAAGAATTCTTCCAAGATTAGCAGCAAATTCTCATCTTCCAAAATTATTTTGCAAAGTAATATATATTTTTCCCAAATGTATTCCTTTTTAGCTGTTTGAGAAGATACTCTATCTTTCACTCAGCAAAGACAGAGAAACATTGCAGTTTTCATTAATAATTGGAAAAAATTGTGTATTAGCAAGATATATATAAATTCTTATGTACTTTCTGGTATGCAATTAAATCCCATGTAAAGTTCATTGGATTTTTAATTAATCTAGAAATTACATTACTCAAGAAGTGATTGGGAATAGTAGAATAACTTAAAAAAAAAATTATCAGTAAAAATGCTGGCAGTTAACAAAATCACCAGAGTATGTCTCAATTCCAGAGAGGAAACACCGAGGAGATAACATCACACTTCTCCCACACTGACAAGTCTCAGTATAAAAGCATGAGCTGCGAAAGGATGTCTGTTTATATCCCGTAACAACCACAGAAATACAGAAGGCTACCAGTTCCTATTGTTAGTTTGCACTCGAATGATACTATATGAAAAGCTTCTGTTACAGTAGTATTATGAGGTTCTGTGTAAAGTCTTCGTATATTGAGAATTGTTACACCTGTGTAGAAACTAAGGCTTCATTATGAAAAATCCACAGGGAGGTAGAACAGCACTACTCCCTGCTACCAGTCAAGAGTTCACGACCCTCTGCAGAAACTATAAGCAGAATTCACAACTGGTAGAAAAAAATCAAAAGTATTTTAATACTTTGTTACTGTAACAAAGTCTTCCTCCATCCTACAACAGAATCTTGAAATTATTATCTCAGTCAGCATCTACCAGTACTGCAAGAAAACTTTTTTTTTTTGTTTTTCTGATATTGAATCTGCTCCTCACTAAGCAAATCTTTCTGTACAGTGCAGGTGAAGGCCACCATCTAACACCTGCCAACCACCTCTGCTATCTGCTGCTTACTGCCTCAGCCAGAACACCTGAGTCCACAAGAACCACAAGCTGCCCCACTGCACAAGGAGTTAGTTAGAAGAAAAAGAGAGTCAAACCCTATTTTTCAACAAAGGGTCTGATCCCTCATTACAGACCAGACACAGCCTAAAGACTACATATGCTACAGAAATGGCATTGTCCATTTTCAAGTAAAACTCTCCGTATCCACTTTGGTAATATAAAAGCCTATGTTCTACTTGTGAGTTCTAACTAGAAAGCTAAGTGAAACCAGTAGTACATCAAGAGGAGGTAATGCTTTTAGCCATCCCTGCATGAACTCTTGATTGACTTGTGTGTATATTTATGTGTATTTATTTATTTATATGTGTATGTGATTTAGCTGATACTTCAGCTAAAGTAATAGCTAAGACCATTCTCATAGTCTCAAATGACGGAATGCATTCCCATTGTGTTACTTTTCACTGAAAAATAGACTATGACTGTATTTTAAGAGTCATCCAGATTAGAAGTCCTTAACTAAAGGCAATTCCTAAAATGTGTAACTGCAAACTCTTCATAGTATATAACTTTCTTTAGAATAACAGATTTGATCCTAGGAAAAGTGTGCACACTCTTTCTAAGCGTCCAGATTTTTAATAACATAAAATATTAACAGATTTCAGAATGCAAGCTGCACTAAATGAATAAGAAATGAAGATGTCATTGGAGGAACTGGTTGCTTTTGCAATGGATCAGGCAATTTCTGAATGAAGACTTTTCTGTGAAGGCTTTTGTCATTGGTCTCTGACAACACCTTCAAGTAGTATGGAACATTTTATTTCAGCAGAAGTTCACAGCCACTGCTGTTTTGACTTTGATGATACCTTGCAGGTCACTGCGGAAATACCATGCTGCAGTCAAATAATCTGATGAATGGGCGACACTAAAAATGGGAATTGCACTCATTACTTCTTGTTAGCACCAGCAGATCTTCAGAAAGGCTACTGTTTTGTAGGATCTTCAAGTCTCAGTCTGAGGTGAGGCAGAAGACAGCTCCGCTCTATAAATACAGTTCTTTACTTGTATACCAATTCTTTATTTCATTCCCACGGTACAATGGAAGCAAGGCAGGATGTAGACACATGAACTGAAATACAATCTTAGTAAAAAGTTGGCTTAGCTTGCTCTAAAGTGCTTTCTCCTATCTTTTGTTAACTTTATATTTGAGTTTTGTTTAACCTATTCTTGCATTGTTTAAAAATGAAGGTAGGACACCAGTAGGTTATGTTTTATAACAGTGTCATGGACTGTTAAAACAAGTGAAATTAATTTTAATTTACAGCTCTGGTTTCTGAGAAGATTTGAGAGAAAACATCTGGGAAATACTTGGGGGAAAAAAAAACATAGTTAAAAGGTAACACAGTTAGCTGAAAGAATATAAAGACCACAGTGAAACATGGACATTTCACACTTCTGTAAAGAATAAACACAAATCTCCCAAACTTGAGCTTTCTCCCTGTGAGAAGAAAATGTGACACTTCTTCCAAAAGGGTATACCAAGTGTCTGCAACCACTATTACTGTGGAAAACCTTCTAAGAAAAAAAGTAATTATACTGCATTAGTGACACTAAACCATACTCTCCAGCAGATGAAAATTCAGCATGTCTTTTCCTGACCAGTGACTTCTCTACAAATTCAGCAGCTCCTGGGAGCAGCTGCATAGCCAGTGCTCCCTTTCTTTGAGGCCCAGGATTTTACCAAAAGGATACTAGTATACTCAAGAGTTGAAATATTTCATCTTCATATTAACTATCAAGCATTCTCACTTTGCTGTAATAGCTGCACTTACCAACAAGCACTCAGTGTCCATATATCCATCCAGACCGTGTATTTACTACAGGTACCTGGTATTTCTAACCTGAGACACACTGTTCATGAGTCACAGCCATCCTGACACAAAGTACTAAGTAATCCATATGCAGTTTCCTTATAATTTAACAGTTTAAGGAAGTTTCTACAGCTGCTTATTATTACTTTTGTAATTGACAGGATTTAAGTCTAGTATTTATATAATATGAGTCTGGGGAAAAGTACAGGAGATTCTTCTATTTAAGGATGACTATGATTAAATGAAAACAAAGAAGGATTTTATAAAACAAGTTCTAGGATAGTTACCTGCTTCTTAATTCCATAATCATCACATGCTTCAGCTTTCATTTTTTCAATCATTTCTTCTTGCTGTTTTGCTTCTTTTTCATACATAACTTTTTCTTTTGCCAATCTGCAATTAAACCAAATGGCTGTGTTAATCTGGTTCAATTATGGTAAAAAGTTACACCACTGAAAACAAAACAAAAAACCCTTAAAGCTGCAACCCTGTAAAATAATAGACAGTTTTTATTAAAAAAAATGCACTTAACCACTGCAAAAACCTGCATCTAGGAAATTCTGAGTTTAGCTATATTGTATAATCTTATAAAAATAATTTCAGTTAAATGTATTTTTAAAGATTCTGTGTGGATTTATCTATATAGAATATCCTAAAAAAGCCGTATAACAGCACTTAATTTTAAATACATAATAGAAACAGATAAGAAGTCTTGCAAATCAGGATGTCTGCTAATAAAGACAATATTTCAGAGAAGAAAGCTATCTATCTCAAGAGTCCTCACATCATAGGTAGTAAAAAAAAATCTTAAGATGTCTGCAAAGGTAACATTCTTACCATCAAATTCTAGATCACCATTTGTCTGACTTTCTCATCACCATCCAGATTCTGATAATAACTGATGGACATAATTCCTAAAAAAATTGTTACATGTAAAAAAAAAAAAAGGTTCTTCAGGTTCACAAACTATGATCCCAAAATCGTTTGTTTTGTGTTTTTTTCCTGATCTCAACTCTGTATCATGCCATTAAATACAGTATTTCCCATACTAGTTTTCATACAAAATAATGAAAAGTAAAATTCCCAAATAACACAGTAGTCTCATAGTCTTGTGTTTCCTAGACCATTTTCTACATTTACCTTGATGCTGATTTTAGAGTTATAGACAAAAGTTCTATAATTTACATTAAGAGCAATTTTCTTTATGACCTGATTTTTCAAACGGAAAAGAATCCATCTTTTAAACCCAATAATGGACTAATATTTGGGAACAGGATGCTTTTTGCTAACAAGTGTAGAGGAGTAATGTGAGAAATTCTGAAGGTCAGAGGGGAATATTAAGGTAGTCTAGTCCGAGGCAGTAATTTTTACACTGCAATTCCATTATCAGGCTTAATTATTTGTGTTATTGAAATTTTGCTGTTACATCTCCTACTTTGTTACATATGTTCATCACGTATATGTTGGATTATATAACACTAGATTAGAACCAAAACACCCTTCAGGATCTGGACAATGATGAACTAAGTCCTGATTAGCTAACTCGACCAAAACAAACATTGAGATGGTAATGCAAATCTGGGAGCAAAGAAAATCCTTCCCCAAACAAAAACAAGTTTATATTAGATAAGACTTTAAAGAGAATTCAACAGCCAAAAAAATATAATCACATGCAAGAAGCAAAGAATATTATACAAATGAAAAGTGAATAAGTCTTGTAGAGAGCTTCTTGGTCACATTAGGATATTCATTCATTCATGGCTAGGCTTCGCGAACGAAGATTTGAGAAGGACTCTACCCACGCTTGCTACAAGTGCGCTGGTGGCTAAAAAGGCCAATGCGCAAAAGGCACAGTGGAAAGACTCCACAGGATGTATTGGTGAGACAGGGTTCTTTCTGTGCTGTCTT
>VXBX01007644.1:76036-161282 GCA_013400415.1 Scytalopus superciliaris | reverse complement strand
AAAACAACCCATCACAATGTGTCTGTTCAAGTCAGCCTTGAGCAGACAGGGAAAGCAGAAGGAAATGGAGCCTGAGGATTCTGGTATAATAGAGAGCTGGTATAACAAGACAGCTGGAATATATAGTGGAGGAACTTGTCCTGAAAAGACAAAAAGAGAAAAAAAGAGAGGGTAGGGACAGAGCAACAGATATGATCTTGTCAAAGCATTTTGTCTCTTAAGTACAGAGAAAATCATGGGTGATGGCAAAGGTGAAAGTACTGTATTGCTATAATGGGGTCCATCTACTATATACCACCAGAGCCAGAAAAAGGAAATTATGAGTTTTGTGAGCAACAACAGATATCATTCAAACGACCAGGCTTACAAATAAATGTAAATTTTAATAACCAATAAGTCTATGAAAAGGAAAATAGCAAAGGCAGCAACTCTCAGTTAATTCATACGCATCAGTAACAATTTCTAAATATAAGAATTGGGGACTTCAAATGAGAGAAAGTGCATCAAAGCACAGGAAGTATTTCAAAATACCTAAATTGAAAATATCTTGAGGGAGAGTGAAATGATGGAGTTCATGATCCTTAGGAAAAGAATGAGGAACTATAACAAAACAAAACACAAGGCATTTATATAAAGTAAACTTCACTAAATTCATAGAACTGGTAAACAAGGAGTACTAGGAAAGAAAAAAGAAATTAAAGTGAACTGTCTGTTCTATAAGGAAATGATATTAAGGTCATGAGTGCAAAATACACTATTGCAGAAGAAAGATTAAGGGTGTAGTAAGAGATGAGCTTGATGAAATCATGGGCTTTTTGTGAATTTCAAATACAAAAAGAAAGTGGAAACTAGGTTTGGTTAATAAGATCAAATATAAAAAGTAGAATGAGTGCATAGATAGAGAGTAAGAAGAAAATACAATACAAAACCAAAAGCTAAATTAGAACAAAAAATCCTTCCATAAGAGGAAAGAGTGGCTGACTGCTTGATTGACTATATGTTTCAGGAGAGTATTACTACAGCTGATCCAGGAAAAGTGAGTAGTTTATTACTTTTTTGCAAGCTATTGCTGAAAATGTCATAGGGCTGTCATAATTAATACAATTCTCAGAGGGTAAGACCTCTTTCTCTAATAAGGATGGAACAGGTCAAACAATATCTAAATGCTACATGTTCTCAAAACAGTTGAAGCAGCTGGTCTTCACTGCAGTGCAATTAAAAAGCTGGCTGATGAAATTGCAGTATCATTAGTTGTTATGTCTGAAAAATTAAATGGAATGGGGAGACAGGTAAACATAGTTTGAAGAAATGGGAATAGGAAAAGAAGAAGCCAGAAAATTACTAACCAGCTTAACGTTAGCTTCTAGAAAAATAGTGGAAGAACTATTTAAATTGTTTAAAACCTAGACAGAAACACAAAAATGAGTAACAGCTGGCATGTTATCAACCAGAAATAGTACCAAATCAGTTTTATATCTCTCTCCCACAGGCTAGCAAACTACTCGGCTAGAGGAAAAACAGATGATATGTAGCTTGATTTCAGCAAATTCTCAGCACTACTAGTATAATCTTAAAGAGGAAAGAATGGCCTCAATGAAAATATCCGCAAGATACAAAGATGGTTGTATCAAATTCTGAAAGCAGTTATAATGACCCCTGTGTCAAAGCAAAAACATGCAATTCGTAAAATTTTGCTGGCATCTGTCCTGAGTCAGTGTTCTCATTAGTTATGAAGTACAGGTTTATTAAATGTGTAGATTATACACGGGTGGAAAGATAGCCCAGGATATCCACAGAACTCATAACAATCAAGACAAAGTGGAGGTGTCCTCTGAAGGAAAACCAAGGTATTTAATAACGACAAGTGCAAGATATTTCTGCAAGTAGTAAACACCAGATAGGCAGTAACAGTAAATTACTGTTTGCAACCATTTTAAGGTTTGCTGTAGGGAGCGGCACAGTATTCTGTGTTCATTGTAAGTAGAAAAGGAGTTAATGTAAAGATGATTTAGACAGTTAAGAATAATAGAAGCATTTAAATTGAATTTGTCTGGGAAGTTCACAATTTCATCTAACAGTGTCTCCAGTCTTGATACGTGTGTCATCACTGACCTATATAATTCTGCCTTGGACAAATTAATGGCTGAAAGGTGTTTTGTGGTTACATCCCTCCAATCTTTTGATTTTATGCCTACCCAGAAGCTACTGCAGCCACCTTCAGCAGCTAAAAGGCAAACTCATACTGCTTTCCTCCACAGCCGCAATGCAGGAATGCACGACAGGATTCGCATATGCTCCACTCTCTCACAGTTCCTTTCTGCCAGCTCCAAAGTATACTTCATTCCTTCTGTATAGACCATATGCACAGGGAGAGTGCTGATAAGGAGACACCCTACAGCTAGTGTCGGTAGGTTTCAGCAGATGATGCCTTCAGTGCTTGTTTGCAACTTGGTTTTACATTTGGGATTCTGCAATGTACCTGCAAGCACTGAGCACAACACCCTAGCAAGGTAACTTCACCTAGATACAAGGGTCTGTGTGAAATTTGGAGACAGAGGAATGTAGTCATGAAAGAGCAAGAAAAATCTGCAAATAAAGGGCTTTCTCAGTCAATACAGGTATAGATAGAATGTTCCTGTAGGCACAGCATGAATGTTCCTTGGCATCTCTACAATCTTCAAAACACCTTTTGAAGGTATTAGAACATCAGCAGCTTTTAGCACCTGCAGCAATATAAGAAGAAAAAAAATTACAGGAATATGTTTGCATTTATTTTAAAAACAGATTTACATGCCATATCTAACAGAAAAGACCCGCTCATCTATCACAATTAGGAGAGATGCATTCCTCAAGAAGTATTCAAATAATTAAAAATGTATTTTAAAGGCTTCTTTTGGGATAAATCTGTTGCAGGCTACCATTTAGTGTGGGTACACTTCTAAGATCTAGTAATTAACAAGACTCTGGTTTTCTTGCATCCCTCTGATATCTGAATATTAATAACAGCCAGTCTTAATTTCCTGTATGAAGAAAATAAACCTCTCTTTCCAAAGGTATTCTGATTTCAAGTTTTAATCTGTTGCAGAATATCTGAACTCTTTAAAATTTAGAAAGCTGAACAACACATTCAGTCTAGATAGAATCTCTATACACATGTTGTGATAATAGTAACATAACCAGTGGGAATATAAATTCACTGCCTGTGACTGTCACAGATATAACGATCTTCTGGAGAAGGTATGTACATCAAGCATAAGAATATATGACATTTCTCCACCTCTGCAGGAATCAGTTCATCAGATAATCTGTTTAAGGAAATTCCAGCCCTGTAATTTGCCTTTTTGCTTTTAAGCAACAATGTGATAATGCAGAAGCCACATTCAATGATTCAGAATGATTTAGTTTGCAGGAAGCCCATTAATTTAACCATATTTTCCCATACTTTTCAGCACCTTGTCCTGTCATCTGGAAATAATAGAAACCTTAATAGTAAATTCTGAAAGCTAAGAAAAAACATGCAAGTACAGTTCACATGGTATCTACTGGCATGCTGATGTTAGCCCAGCCTAACCAAAATTAGAGTTACTTGGTAAACCTGGATTAGCTTTCCAGTGAAAAGGATACATAGGTGACAGTCAAAAGCAAATGTGTCACAGTTCTGTATTTATTTAGATGACAAGAGATATATAGACCTTGAATCAAAAATACACAGTAAGCATTTTCTTGTTGCTGCAAAGATGTATAATACTAATAATACTACTATTAACAATAATAATGTTTTGTGAATGCAAAATAGGAATAAGAAAGAGAAAAGGGATGATCATACTTCAAGCATGGCTAAGTTTTCAGTACAACTCACTCTTAAAAAGTGTTGGTCAAACTGGGGTTTTTTAAATATTTTTAAATATTACTATGCTTTTATTGTAAATCAATCTTTCCTGTATTCTAAAATGAAATATTTCTATAAAGGTTTTCAGTCTCTCACTTCAGTGTCAGTTAATGTAATCTCTCTATAACATTTCTCAGTCAGACAGAAAATCAAGCAAGACTTTGAGTAAGACCCATAACAAAGCTCGCATGTTGGTTTCTGTAGCTCAGTTATAGGCAGCAAATACACTTTCAGGTTTTGACCATGGAAGCGTGTTTCAAATGCATTTAATTTTCTCTAAAGGTAATTGTAAAAAAAAAAAAATTCTCATTAATTCTTTCATTAAAGTGAAAAAAAAAAGCTCTTGACACGAGGTGGAAAAGCTTTGCAAAGATTAGGCAATTCCAATGTGCTAATTTATGGCTTGTGATTTCTAGGAAATAACATGAATTACAAAGTCTCTGTACACTAGGACAGTTCTGAGACCCTTTAGTTAGTTCAAAGTTAAGTGTTATGGAATGGAATGGAATAGAATAGAAACAAAGCAGAGGAGGCTAGGACATCTCAGAGGCTTCAATACCTTCTCTACTTATATAAACCCTCGTGGTCAAATTGATCACAGATGTGAATCATTAATCTGCATTAGATGTTCATTATATTAGATCAGTCACAAAGTAGGTGCATCACAAACCAAATCATTATTTGAATTAAAAGACTTTTGGTTCCCTTTCAAATTTCTTACCAAATCTCTGCAAGATCTGTGGTAAATAATGATAAAGAAAATGTGTAACAGAAAGTCCTAGGATTAATCTGTTTTTTAATGTTCTTTCACAGCTTCCTTTAATGTTTTTCTAATTGTTATATATGCCTGTGGAGATGATGTTGGTAGCAGAGTGGTCAGTGAAACTGATATTAATGTTGCTGCTCTCACTGAGGAATGTGCAGCTACCCTGATCAAACCCCAATTCCTATTGAAGGGAATTTGCAAGTAAACTCTCTCTCTATTTCCATGCCTGATATCCTCAGATTTTTACAACTGAAACCTGTTATACTGCTGAACTTTAGGCACATGAATAATCTATTTGAGAAGAGATTACTCCAGTTTAAGGTGATTTCCTAGATTTAGGTCATACTCAAAGCTATATGGAAAAATTGATAAAGCTGTGAAGATTAAAAGAGGTATTTTCCCTCAGGACAGTAGGTACAGCACCTTAATCAATAGGCATTCAAAACCTGTAAAGGGAATAAAGAGCAGGAATAAAATATTTTATTTTCTTCTCCAGTACTGCTTGACTAACTCTCTACTAAAGAAGTTTATTGACCATGAATACATTTTTGCTGACTAGAACACCTACCATAAAGGATATGTTGACATATATTTTTATATAATTCACGAAACTGAACAGAACAGACTGGAATGTTTTCAAAGATATTATGTCTATATTAGGAAACTGGAAGACACTGTCAAATTAGAAACATTGAGTGAGTTTTTATATATATATATTTGTCTTATTTGTATAACCAATGAAAATAGGGCATATGAAAAAATGTGAATGTTTGCAATGAATTAGTTTAGCATTTACAAAATTATTTTCTCAAATATTATTATTTATCGCATTTTTCTAGCAGGAAAAAAATAATTTATTGTAATTATTAAGAAACTAGTCCATTTACATTCCACTGTTTTGCTCTCTTCATGAATAGCAGGAAGCCAAATATTTTGAAACCCAATTCAGAGATGTAGGATGACAAAGAAAATACTCACATGCAGAATTGCAAACCACCCTCTGGTTCCTTTGACACTGTGTTTAGGGACATATTTTGATTTTAAAATCACAGTCTGATAAGAAGTCTAGAGAATGAAGTCTACTGAAATGAGACATCTGATAAAATCTATCTAAAATTTATCTACTTATCATCCATTATTTTTAAGAACTTTGATACAAAATGAGAATTTGATCACACATATTTCTCTAAAAATAGGAGGAGGAAATACATTTTCCAAAAATATAGCAACTTACATCGTTTAAATATCTTATATCAGTTTGAAAAAAGTCTGGTTTGGAAGGGAAAGAAAAGATTAACTTCCTAATTTGCCTGTACTAAATATTTAGATTACATATATATCTTTGTTTCCTGTACAGCAAGAGGAATTTAGTTAAAGAATGATTTTTAATCCTAAGAATCATAGTGTGTCAACAGAAAGAACCCGTGTTGAGATACCAGGATCATTGGATTATGTTCAGCTTCAGAACTAATTATCAGGACTTTGAGCTGGAGGTACAAAAACAGGCATGTGTTGTCCTTGTTGGTCCACATGCTTATAAGATTAGCAGTTGTATTCCCAGGCAGTTCTAAGTAGTTACATTTTTCTTCTTCTCTTTTTTCCCTTTTTTTTAGGACATCCCTAACAACTTTAAAAAGCCAAAAAATCTGAAAAGACACTTCTGTATGCAGAACGCAAAAAAGTAGTCAAGTTCTGAACTGAATTTCCTTAAATGAACTTTAATTTTTTTTATAAATCTCATAAATTTCCTTATATGATTTTTTTCTTACATGTGCATTAGTATGCCTGGAAAGTATTTCAGCCCTGATGCACAAAAATTTAGTGTCAGACAACCTTCTGATCAACTTCTCATCAAATCTTAGGAAACAGCAAAGATTTTGGCAAGGAGTAAGTTCCAAATTGATGAACAAAGAAATGATGAATTAATTTCTAAACTGTCTCCATCTGCTAGAACATGTGATAATTTTATTGAAGACAATAGATAAAACGATGACAGCCTGGTGTGCATGTTTTCTATCCACAACACTGAAAAAATCCTCCTTCAGATCACTGAGTGTCCTACAGTGAGCACTGTCGTCAAAATCAATAGCTTAGATGGCTGAGGATATGCAGATTGCAGGAAACCAGATGTTCCTGGATTCTACTGATTCTGGGTTCTCAGAAAGTGAAGACATAAGCATATGATTATCTACATTCCAGCTAAAATAGCAATTTCATGCTTTATACATACTTTAATCTTAAATCCCTCCTCAAACACTGGTGTAGAATACTTGTCTGAGCATAGATCCTCACAAAGACCTTCTTCTACAAGCCTCTATTCTGGATTCATGATTCTGAATAACCAGTAACAGGACATGAGGAAATGGCCTCAAGTTGCTCCAGGAGAGGTTAAATGAGATATTAGCAAAAAAATCTTCACTGAAAGGGTAATCAAGCACTGGAACAGAGAACTGATAGAATGCCGTTGTGGCTCTTAAGGTCATGGCTTAGTGGCGGACTTGTCAGTGCTGGGTTAACGGTTAGACTTAATGATCATAGAGCTCATCTCTAACCCAAATAGTTCTATGATTCTATAAGATCAGACTGCATGTGGTAAGACAAGCTGCTTTCCTCCAGAACTGTCATACTTTTTCTTCCATAAGCAGGAAAGCAAGAGAGGTCATTCTTACTGGGACCTTTGTATTTGCTGTCCTGGTTAACCAAGTCATTAAGATGTGCAGCTGATTATAGGCTTTAGTCCCTAAAGAATCTGTCTACTCTTCATATTACCATAATTTCATTAGCTATTATTGTTCAAACCTCGTATTATAAATGGACAAGTCTTTCACTCAGTTGACAATAATCCATTGGTTCTCCAGCAAAAATATTCAAAGCTTTTTACAATTTAAGTATTACATGCTATAGTTTTATAAGTTCTAGGCTTCACTGCTGTGTTTGTTGCTTTCCTTGCTATCACCCTAAAATAGATTCAAATCTTGTCTATCTATGATGTTTACAAGACTTATAAGAAACCACATGAATACATTTGAATTTGAAATTATCTTGATTATTCATTACTGTGAGTCATAAACATAGATACAGGTCTGTATGACATAAATAGTATCAGGTTTGCATGATTTAAGTTTACAAATATATTTTATATTTATATACAAATATTACAAATATATCATTTGGAGTAGAAAATTTTGAGGGAACAAAGACAAAATCCATACAGAGGGAGTGGGAATTCAGAAAAAATATTTTTGACAAGATGTACACAGAATAGCTTTTGGACAAAGAAGGTACATTTTCTATTCCTGCAAATGTAATTCCTGCATTCTTTATTCTTGCCGTCTTCATACCTGGATAAGACTTCTTCATATTGTGTATCATTTATTTACTTATTATTCCTCAAAAATGCAAAAATGTTGGCTTAGGGTTACAAATAGCAGAGATATAGAGAGAGAAGTGCAGAACTTTCAATTTATACATGTTTTCTTGAAGAAATGTTATTAATAGCTCTGTATTTGTATTGCCAGAATGAAAACAACAAAGTTGTTATAGGCCTATATATAGTTATAGTTCTTCTAATTAGGTAAGAACATTTTCCCTTAGGAAAAGAGAATTTTCTGAAGATATTGAATCCAAGCACCTTCTAGTCTTACTCGTATATGGCCAATATTCTCATTCAGAGATTAATCAGCTTCCTTTTTAAGAATCAATAGAATTTTGTTTTTGACTGTTGCTAGAAATGCTTTAATTTCTGACATACACATATTTTTAGATTTTGCTCTTACATTCCTTAAAAAAAATGTGTAACAAGGCCAGTTTTTTCCAGTGATAAGAAACCATGATGACAATGATTTTTCATTTATGATTCTTATACAGAAACTTTCAAAAATAAATATAATCTTGATTAGTCTACTTTATTACAACAAACATAAACAATACTATGTCCCAAATGTCTCAGGATTCAGATAAATAAAATAAATTAATATATTAATATAAATAAATATTGAAATTATAATTATTTAGTATTTATATCAATAAGTACTAATGAATATTAATAATTTAATAGTGATAATTGTAACTTAATATTTTTTCCATATTTTTAACAGCAATCCTTTTTTCATACTAAAAAAAAAATGTGAGATCTTTACCTTCTCTACCTTTCCAGGGAACATAATTTCTTGTGTCCTATTATTCTGGACAATTTTTTCCAATCATTCTGTGAAGCACTTACAAAAGAACTCATGAAAATTGATACTGCATTGCACTGTAGGATTTTAAAACTTTTTTTCACAATGATTGTGTGATCTATTGAGTTACTTTTTTGTTCTCCTACCTGAAAACACTTTACAGAAAACTAATTTTGGAAAGATATTGAAATTTTTAAAGGCAGTAGATGTATGTAAAATTGCCAGAGCACCAGTAATATTCTTTCATTTGTAATTTTGGTAACATTATATTTTTTACATGCTACAGTCTTCCTTCAGACTGAGTTTTATTTATAATGTGGTGGTTGTTGGTTGGTTGGTTTTGGTTTTTTTTTTTTTTACTCTCATACTAGTCTTAATATCACCCAGAAACTATATAAATTACCATCAAAAATTATTTTTATTTCCTCATTTCACCTTTTTTCTAAAACATCCTTGCATGAAAACAAAGTGCTATTTCCCTCCCCAGCTTCACATATGGTTTTCCATAGTAAAGTGAAGTGTTCTGTTGAAGCAGATCTCTGTACCTGTAGAATAGCAAGAGAACTTTCCAGTACCCTGGAAAACTAGATTTTTCTTCCTCACAGGTTCACAGTAAGAAATAGAATAGATTTTATAGCTTGCTGGCAAAGGTATTTCTTACAGCATTTGATAATATTTACCAAACCAATTGGCCTTTTCCTTCAAGTAAGACTACTTCTACATGGGCACAGGTATATCAAAGGTTGATATAAAATTAATGAAGAAGCTTTCTTGACACAGAAGTACCAACTCATTAATCTTCAGGACACTGAAAAAACTTTAAGTAAAAAAAGATATTGCCTGTCATGTATTTAAATTGTTGGCGCTTTAAATAAGTGCACAATCCAGCAAGAAATTAATCTCTTTGCAGGGAGCTCTGCCTCAGATGTATGCAACCAAAAGTAACTGATAATTATCACTGCTATAAGTTATCAGTATTACAGATTATAACTAAAATAGCATCAATTCATTTCATACTAGGTTTATCTCATTAAAAAAGATAGATGTATAAATTTATAAAGAAGAATATATTTTTTTTTTTTTTTAATCATAGTGAAGAAAATGGCTTTTGCGAGGAGATAACAGCCAGAGAACATATGGCACCACATATAATATTTTAAATTAATCAGCTTGGATAACATGATAACACCTTCAGTCCATGTGTTGTACTGTCAAGGACAAGGTTGTTTTCTGCTTACAATCAATCTAGTTTTCCCAGAGTCAAGACTGGTGACAGTTCATGTGCAGGCAACTCAGCCTATCACTCACCCATCTTTTCTGAACTGTGATCAAGCTTTTATCTGGCAGTCACAAAGAGAAATCATTACAGCGATAATCACAAGAAAAAGTGCACAATCAGTCTAGTGAGAATACTGGTAAGTACACATGAATCTGAATCACACATAATACTTTCCTGCCATATTTGTAGTCAAGATGTACGGAAATATAAAATGTAAGGGAGGACTGAGGATCTAACATGGTTAGTTTTAAGGGGATAACACTGGCAGAAAATGAGGTAAGAACTGACAATAAAATGAATATTTGATGCGGGAAAATTGTTTAACAGACTACAAAGGCTTCATAAGAGCCATGGTCTTGCAAATATAATTCCATCATTTTTTATGTATAGCAATAAAGACTTTGACAGCTAGACAGAGTCACTGCAAAATATGCTTTCAACCTTGAGGTAATTTATATTATTAAAGCATTGCCTCTAATAGACATTTAAGAGGTACAATAGTAGTCACACTTCATATGGTAATATATTGCAGCATTGCTAGGGTGTAATTGTTGAAAAACAACTTGAAGATAAAGAGTTTCAAACAGAGGAAGTTTTTAAGAGACTGTGATTACATGTATGTGCTATTAGCATGTTCAAAAAATGCTGTAATTGCTCTTCACCATTGCCATATGTCTCATTTTCCTATCTGTATACCAAAAACTGTTGATGTGTCTACTAAAACACTTACAAATCTATTATTACAGGCAGCTGTTCATCTGTTTTCTGCTTTCAATGTAATTTAACTTCAAATTTAGGGGGGAAAATGCACAGATTGTAGACTTCCCAGGGAAAGATGTGTTACCATTTTAATTAACAGAAGTAGCATAAATACATAAAATAGTATGTTTAATTCACCAGTAATATCAACGTAGTCCTTAAGAAGAGCATGGGTGTATTTTGCTTTCTTTTTACTTATCCTGGGACTTGACAGAAAGGGGTCATGTAATTTGGGATCATTTAGTAGAAGGAATATGAAAGGGTCATTGAACTTCAATGAAATGAAAAAAAATCAGGATTCGGTGAAAAAGAGAAGAGCCACACAGTGGAGTAGGGGCTCAGGGGAGCAGAGCAGAAGTCTGAGGTCCTAGTGAGTGGCTGCTCTTCTGTGTTCAGCCTGGAACAGGGGGAAATCTGGACTTCCTGGGATTTTGCCTACACCAGGCAAAGCTGTCAAAAAAGGTCAAAAAGGGATGAAGAGAAGCCCCAAAAGAAAGGACATTCACATTTATTTAAAATTGCCTTTGTTGTTGATGATTTTGAAAGAGAAATATTTGTTTTGGCTAGCAAATTAAAATAATGTCATTATCCCATCACCTCAATAGGACTGTGGACCTCTGCAGGAATCCAGACATCTTTTTTTCAGCTATTTTTTTCAGTGTTCAGCAACAACAGGTTCTTCAGTATGTAACAGAAAATAACTGTTGAATTCAGTGTTCTCCTAGTCAGAGAAGCAAATCCTTCTGAAAATCCTTTGTTTGCACAGCTCTGCCTGGAGATAAGCAGTGTATCATGGTGCAGCATATGCCCTCACCAGAGACCCAGAGGGGTATCGGCTTCCTTAACAAATTCAGCTGCCGGAGGTACGGGTATTTAATGTTGGCTGGGAGATTATAACTCTAATATCCTTTTATAACAGGGAGATGTCTTGCTACGGCAACAAGCTGCACACATAAAAAAAATACAGGCATTATCACATGAAGCTATTCCACTCACACCCACCCACAAACAGCATCATAAACAGTAAAAATAGTAAATACAGCATAATTACCCTGTTTCTTCAGAAAACCTACTCACAAACGTCCTATGGGAAGAGATTCTGGCATGCATCTTAGAATAAATTTGTTCCATTTCAGAAACAAGACTCAAAATGAAAGATTATCATATTCAAAGAGACACAAACCATCAAAGACCACTCTATCACTAATATTTCATAAACATATTGAATTTTTTCTTAGATCTTTACCAGGGGATTGTTCAAATTTATAAGCCCAGATTTTCATATAACAGTGCCTGGATTCATTTCATATTTGGGGTTGTATGCCAAAGTGTCCAGATTTGAACACTTGTTTTTTAAAAATAATATGCAAAGTCAGAGCCTTTCTGAAATATAGCCCTGAATATCCTACACACGTATTTGGAACTAAAACTTTGTATATCAGTGTTTCCTTGAAGGAGAAAAAGTAATTCCTGGGGTTTGTTCCTGAACTGACTATATTTAGAAGAATCAGCAATTGCTATATAAATAGAAGCTTTATTCCATTGTGAACAATTCTTGTTTACTTGTATAGATGTCATTAACTATTTCAAGACTACTGTGCCTTAGTGGGCCCTAAGAACTTAAAATATGTAAGGAAGGTGAGAAAATTAAGTCTACAGAAAGATATTGAATAGAATTAAAAATAGGGTGCTTAGTAGAATGTAAGCTACATTCTCCTGACAAAGTCCTGTTAGTGGGATGATTGAATAGCCAACTTTGAACACTTATTGAAAGAAAATGAGGCAAAAACTTTAGTCCTCACATCGGTTAAAGGTGTAACTCTTCAAGGTGACATTTAAGTGGCTGTCCAGGTTCGCTTTAAGAAATACAACTCTTCTAACAGTTAGGATGAAGAAAACCAGAAGTCCTGCCATACTTTCAGTAAAGTCAGACACAGTACTGGACTGAACTACACAGTTTAGAGTAAGAGCTTTTGGGCATTAAATATTTTTCTGTTTATTTATTTTTAAATGCGGTGCGAGTCTGAGCATGCTGATAGAACTGTCCATATTTGTGACACCCAGAAACTGGGTGTTAGCCTTTCAGAGCAATTCCTTCAGTAATTCTTACTATTGTATATCTGGTGTCATAAAAGTGTCTTGTGAAGGATTGACTCTGTCTGTGCAGCACCAATTGAAAATCTCTGTGCTGATACAGTGAGGATTATAAACAAGCACCTATCCTCCATTTCTGTTTTTTTTCCAATCATACTAACTACCAGACTGAAAACAAATTGACCAAAAATATCCTGCAAATATGAACTCCATCTGCCTTTAAGGTCTAACGAGTAATATGGTGCATCTACTAATCATAAACTGTTTGCCCGTGGCAGGCAGCTAGAAATGCTCTTATTTCTTTGGAAGGCACATGAATGCATGTGAAGTTGGCAAAAAATTACATAGCAACACCTCTTCCTGAGCCTCTTCAGTAAAAGGAGTGCAATTCTGGTTTGATTCATTTCACACTTCATCCTCTTATGTACCTGTGGATATTGTTTCTGAGTTAAAATTACATATAAAAGAATGCAAGAGACCAATTTAACAGCCTGCCTTTGAAAATTTAATTTGGCAGTGTTTTTGTGACATTTATTGCTTGAAATATCTTAAATCTCTTTGCATTGAGTTACTGAAGGACTCTTTTTTTTTTTTTTTTGAACATGGAAATAAAAAGTTGTGAGAGTTATTATGTGACTTAATTTCCAATCTTCCTATTAGAATGAATGGTCCCATTACAGATGATGACTAATCTGTCTCAGGCTTACAAAATTGTCTTGGAACACGTATAATACAAAAGCTTTTGATCATCACAAGGAAAAAACTGATGCAATTTTTACTTGGAATATTTTTACTTGGAATATGGGACTGAATTTCATCACAAATAAGAAAATTGCTGCTGCTGGCTGCTTGACCTATAGCAGACAAACACTTTTACCTTGGATCAAAATCCAATGTGTTTGAACTTCTTTGCAATTTGCTTCTGCTTTTCTCAAAAAATAAGTGTTCTGTTTTCACAAATATATGTTCTTTCTTCCTACAACAGCAGCTATTTCTTTCCTGTGTATAATAGGTGTAGTATTCTTCCTGACTCTTGGGTGTTCCAGCTGGATGCACCTGACAAGTTCTGGGAGTAGAATCTATTTGCATGACCTTAGAACTTGATATGTCCAGTGACTTAACTTCCCCATGATGCAGACAATCATGTTTTGATGGATAGGACTAATGAAACATAATTCTGTAGTTATGAAGCCCCCTTGTGCTGATAGGTGAGTTAAATCTCTTTGAAGCTGGTAGGCATAATAGCTGCTTCTTAGAATAAATGTAAAGAGATATTGAACTCTTTAATAGAAATATATGGCTGAAACAATATGAGCCATGACTAAAATATGGCTACAAGGAAAAACCACTGTGGAAGTGAAACCATTTGTCAAAAGGCCAATATATAGGAGAGATGGCTTGATGGAAAAAAAATATAAATTTACCCAAGGACACTATCACAGAAGCATCCTTGAAACTACTGTGATTCTCAGGAAAAACTATGAGAGCTTTTTAAGTTAAGCCCTAACTTTAAAGAAAAATTTAAATGCTAAGACAAAGAGCATGGAATGGTGGCCACGTAAAAGTTTCCTGCATTTTTTATTATTCCTGAAAGAAAAGTATACACACACATGGTGAAAAAATTAATCTAATAGTAAGTAATAATTTAGCTCAACTAGAAGAAATGACTAAACAAGGACAAAATTTGAAAAAGAAAGAAACTAATGTAAGTAGAAAATAAATTACATGATAGAATTTTATACTTTTCACCTAGACGATTTCTCTACTGACAACTAAAAATAACCCCAAAATCATTTTTGCAATACTGTCAGAATGAAATGAAAAATAACATTACAGATTTTCAGATATAAATAACACCAAATTAACTGCTCTACTATGATGCCAGTAAAGCTTAAAAGCTTGCTTCCAGAAAAAATAAGGAGAGATTTAAACAGCTAGTAAAGACAATTATTTTACTTTAAATTCTCACCTTAGCTATTTTTCAGTAACTTTTCAGGATTTCTCCTTTTTAATAAGCACTAAATATAAAAAGTTTCCCTTTAGTATATTTACTTCACTAACAATTTGCTAAGGCTCTTTTGTTCTAATTTACCTAAACTGTTAATCTTTAGTTATTGAGTTGCTATTCTGAATTAAAAATTATAGAGGTTGTTTCCTCTGCAATTGTTTTCAAAATTCTTAAAAGAAGAAACTGGTAAAGACAATATTCATCTTTTCTTCACACAAAAATAGCTTAGACAGAATAAGATACCACCTACCTCAAGGTCAGGTTATGCATTTGGATTCCTTCTACAAAGGTGTGGAGGTAGATGTTTGCCATGAATAAATGAATAAAAAGCAATACTCAGATTTCTCAGCATTTCAGAGAGTGGCACTGGCTGGCTATTTTTCTGCATTTAAAGTTTCTTCTCATTTTACTAGTAGAATATTCACTTTGTAAAATTGTTTCTTTAACCTTTAGACATCTGATTTTACATGTAAAAATACAGGATTTTTCAAATTTGTCTTAATTTTTATTGTTATTCATTCCAAGTACTTAATAAAACAGAAGCATAAGCAATCGGTAATCAGCTCTGCTGAGGAAGCTTGAACATACTTGTTTCAATAAAAGCAGATACTTAAATATGTCCCTAGCTATTCCTGCAGTGATAAAATAAAAATGCTAAAACAAATTTACTTCACTTTTGCACTGAATTTGACCACAATACGTATTGTTTTGTGTCTTTTCCTCAAGAGGCTTGATTGAGAGGTGGAAGCTCTGATTCACAATGAATCATAATTTCTTCAGTCTTGACTTTTGAAATGGAGTGAACATGTCCAAACAGAAATGGAGTTAGTATTTTGGTGCAACATCAATTCAAATGCATGCATTGATACACTAAGCTTTGAAGCATACCCTGAATAATGAGAGCCTGTGAAAGGTAGACTCACTGATTTTAACAAAATTTAATCTAAATTAACAACTAAACAAACAAGGATCTTGGGATTAGTATTTCTGAACTTATTGCAAAGAACTTATTTAGGATAGGGATATATTGTAGATGTAGATGTAGATGTACACTAAGACCTGATCCAGCCTGGACAGAATGGCCAGGATGAGGTACGTCACCACCCTGACTGGTAGGAAGCTCAGATGTGTTTAGCTGTCACAACCTGAGAAGGGCTTCTACATCCTGCACTTCAGCTGCAAACTTAATGACAGACTAACATACAAAATGGAAGGGTCCATCACAGCTGAAAAATACAATTGAGAAAGTATTTCTCTCTATGATAACATGAAAAATCCTTAGGTTATTTACCATAATAATGCAAAGTTGAACTGTTCTGATCACATAGTAAAAAGAAGAAACAAAAGGCATTCTTTTTTTCTGCAAGAGAAGCTGAGCCACTGTGTTAAAATGCAACAAAGGGAGCAAATTTGAACTATCCAATTGTACAACACTTCTGAGCTGCAGTTTGTGAAGCTTTCAGTAATTTAACACGTCATGAAGCACTTAGAAATGTAATAAAAATCCTGTTTATTACCAGTGCAGCTCTGGGCCAAAGCATTCATGTGAGACTCATCTGATCCTTATAGCTGATGACCTTAGAATCTATCTCCATCAGAAAGAACAAGAAGATTTATTGTTCTAGGGATTTTTATACTCTGCAATATTTTCACAGCCAGATTCTATACAAATATTGTTGTTTACTAAAGCTTAGACTTCTCTGTGTGTCTTAAATTGCCCTCTGCAGATCTAATACTCTTTTAGGAAAATAAGATTCCACTGTAAGCACAACTTCTCTCTTCTTTGTCCAGATGATTACCGTCCTCCTGAGGAGCAGAGACAAAGAATGGTTAAGGTTGAGTGCCTTCACTCATAGATTTCAGCACAGAAAATTCATCTATCAGGTAGCACAGCACTCCTGCTTTGTTCCAAATCTCCTCTTAATTTGTCTTCACAAGAGGAAGATATCTAGCCCTTACATAGGCCTGGATGACTGAACACAAGTGAAAAATCAGATGAATAGAACAGCTGGGACCTTAGCATTAAAGGTTTACCTATACCTACTTCGCAGAATTTGCCATATCTCCAAAGTCCTTTAATTGTAAGAATTCCTATATAGTGACGACAAATTTAACTACATGAAGCTTCCATTCAGTATTCCAGCTTCCCTTAAATTTTCCTGTACAATATACCAGAACCGATACCCCAGCAGTGCAAAGGCTGTTGCAAGAGGAACTTGGAGACATTATCTCACAAATTCTTTTACATGTTTTCTAAAGTACTCTCCTGGCAAATTTTTTAATTGTTACAGTTCACCCTTTAGATAGGGATGTAAAACACTCAGGATACTGACAGCTGATCTTTCTGATGCACCTGCTCCTTAAAACAGCTTTTCAGTCTGGATCAGACCACTTTTCAGATTAATGCAGCTCATGGCTGAAGATAAAGTGAGGTGTTATTCATGTTCTCTGGAGCCCCACCTCTTGTTCTATATGGACATTAATATCTATGAAAAACAACTTATTGATGCAGAGAGCAAAAATTATACCTGAACACATCTTTGAGTATCCCATTCATTGCAGCACCGCAGTCATATCAGCTGTCCCTAATTCAACAATGTCACTGTTCTGTCACTGTGGAGCTCTAGTTCCTCACACTTGTTTCCAATTCCACATGTGTTTCTGTACAGACACTTGCAGTACTTTATACAACTACATCTTCTTGTTGAGTTTAAGCCTGATGTAACACAGTATCCCAGTATCACTAGAATAGCATCTTTGCTTAAAAATGATTGTTTGTTTCTTTGGCATTTTCACTTAAAGGAAAAACTTTAAGTACCCGCTCTGTTTGGGGTAGGGCATAACATTACTGTTTTTTTCAGCAGTAGTTGACTTTTTTTATTTTTTTTCACTATAGATGGAGCCCCAAGTGACAAAGCCTGCTGATATCAATTTGAGCTATAGCTATTTGGGGGTGGGGGGAAATTTACCCAGACAAAAACCACTTTAATTAAAAGATTTATTTACCCTGAAATTCTCCCTAGCAGTGGATTGATAATTTTTAAAATCAGGAAAGTCCTCTATTTCTTGTTTCCATGCCCATCTAGCCTTAACAGAGGACAAGAATCCAAAAGCTTCACCTCATGGCTCTTCACAGAAGTGGCAGTAAGATCAAACTTTGAGCATATATCTCCTGAATCCTGCCATGCTGCAGTCAGGCAAAGTTTCTGGAGCTTTTAAGTCAAATTTTACTATCCCTTGTGTTCCCTCTATTTTGCTTGCCAGAGCAGCTTCCTAAAAGAGAAGCAGGGGAGGGGAGTGGTGGGGGGTGGTGGTAAATGGTTAAAGCACTGCAAGATCCAGACCCAGAGATTATACTTTCATACTGACCTCCCAGCTCCATGAACATGCCCTCATGTGTCCTTGGATTTTTTTCCTCAGGTGGTACCAGAGGAGCTCTTCATCAGCTGGATGTTGTTGAGACAGTCACGATCAGAAACCTATTCTACCATGTTAGCTGATGGAGGTGGAACACAGTGGGCTTTTGCATAAGCCTGCTAGACAATGATGTTCCTGCATCTTCCAGGGAATGGGCAAAAGTGGGTCTGGTCAGCACAAAGTGGGGTTTGACTTCACTACCTGATGAACATACAGTTACACTGAAACACACTCTAGAAAGTCTTGTGATATATTAGGGACCAAAGAAGGAAGACAGAATCTGGACAGGAGGGAAAAATGGCAGAATGTTTCAATCTTTATGATCAAAATGGATATAGACTAATCAGCTTTAAATTCACAAAAACGAAGACGTAATTTGTTTAGCAAAAGGGAAGATAGTACTATCAGCTTTTATTGACAAACCTAAGCCACCTTTCTGGCAGCAGTGCAGGACAATCTCAAGTGAGTGAAACTCATTTAAATTCAGAAAAGAGTTAGCAGATTTTCACATTGAAAAGTTATTAGAATGGACTACATTCTCTAATATGGACTACCATATTTCTATATTAAACACATACAAAAATGAGATGAAGCTGGAATTCCACTAAGGTCCAGATAATACAATGCACAGAGTTTCATTGTTCTAACAAAAATCTACAACTACAAATACTGAAAGTTTAGAAAAGCAATGCCTAAGACATTTAACAGTCATATACCACTTTTAATAATTCATGTTTCATTCTGCGTTCACTCAATCTTAGGTTTGCAAACATATAAACAGAAGGTCAAAACAACAGCTAGAGGATAAATCTCTTGAACAGAAATGGGAAATGCAGTCACTTGTATACTGATGAATGCATCATTTGCCATGATAAGAAGATAAAAAGATGCTTGGATGATTAAAAAGAAAATATTTGATCACCTCAGGCACTGAATTTGAGGTGGTTGTGCGTGTGTGCTTTGGCCTTTACCTCTCAGCCTCTCCTTTTACTTGCCAGCTGCACTTTTTTTTTTTTTTTTTCCCCTCTGTCCTTTTTTTTTTTTTTTTTTTTTTTAATATGCCTCACTGGCAGACAGAAAAAAAAATCTGCTAAGTCTTTTGAGTGAGGCAGAGAAGCTCTTTTTCTCTAAGTTCATCACATACATTTATTTCTACAGTGGTGCTGCACAGTTGGAGAAAAACTATTTTGAAACACCTAAAGAGCTACACACTTCCTTAAAATAAACTATTCTAGTAAAAGAACAACAACCCTTTTAAGAGATACCTGCGCACCCCTATAACTTACATTTGTCTGTAAACTTACTTTTTATTTTTTCTGAGGAAGATCAAGATTTACCTCTCTGCCAAAATTGTAGTTGCATTGTATATCTAGAGAGAAAAGATTACCCATTCCTACACCTTTGCCATTCAACTGCTGAGGTGTTTTGTTTTTTTTTTCCAAACTGTATGTTTAACACTTCTGTATTAGGTCACTCCTCTTCCTAAACCTGTATTTTGCAAATCTTAAGTATAACACTTCTCCAAATGTCTATTTAACCCTTCAAGTTAATTGGTTTCTGTTGGGCTTTGCCTATTGTTTTCAGGGAAGCAGCTTAGTTTGGAATTTTGGAGTGTTTTTCTAAAGCTAACATTCAGTTCCTAATCTCTCTTGATTGTTAAATATTAATTTATTGACAGACCACACTCAGTGCGTCATAATATACCTGATATTTCCTGTGCCCAGAGGACCAACATAAACTGAGTTCTAGGAACCAGTGCATGCTGAGCCCTGCAGCACTTCTCTTTTTTTCATATGTGTTTATATAACTGTTGTGCCTAGACAGGTCAGGACCCAATTACTTTAAGTGCTGTATAAATATTAGCAACCACTTCATCCTTCACAAGGTTCTTGACCACAGTGAAAGGTGTGAAAGATCATAAAAAGTGGTAGATTGAGGATCTTGAAGTGATGTCATCATGGTGGCATGCATAATTTACTGAGTAAAGACAGCACAGTATAGATGATCTAAGAACCTAAGACCTATTCTAAGGATTAGTCAAATTTCTTTTTGCTTCCTTTCATTTTTTTTAACCATTCTCCCTCATGTTAAGACTTACATTCACATCAAGTGCTATAGTATCTTATCAGATAATTTATTTCTTCTTTATGCTGTAAATATTTCAGTAGTTTCCAACATGAATTTGATTCACTTATTGCAATAAACTATTTATTCCACCAAACAATTAAAACCAGCCCCAGTCTGAAGATAACAGTGTTCTTGCCAAGAAAGCATATCTAAGCCTTTGCTAAGTCTTCCAGCTGTAAGGAATTCATAAAGCTTAATTAAGCTTAGGACACAAACATCAGTGGAAAAAAAGATCTTGAAAGAAATTTGAAGAGTACCAGCCACTTTTTAGTCTGAAATTAAGGCAGGTGGAAGAAGTTACATATATGAATAAAAACTTCAATAAACTGTTTATTCTTATTATCTCACATTCCAGCTATCCTCTTATGTATTAATTGAAAGGTTGTGAAGTTTCACTTCAGCTTTGAAAGTATGTCTGCACTCTGTTGAAACTTCCTGAAACAACACTCCTCGGTGAAGGGCAGTATCTTTCTTGGCAGCAGTAACCAAGGGATACACCCTTCTTGTCTTTCTTCAGAGAGTGGAACAACATTTTCGCAAACAGCTGACTGAGGAGCAAAGGTACACCTCACTGGCAGCTGGTATAATTAATTATTCCTTGAACTGTGCTTTGAAAACCTCAGACTGTGCAAAGTTATCCAAACCAGACAGTTTCTTTAGTGAGACTTAGCAGCAGAAGAGTGATTCTTAGGAGCTTTGTTTTTATTAACATGATGCTGGTCTTGTATCTTTCTATTCTTTAATTTATTTTTTTTTCAATTTCAGAATTAAATAAGATTCTAATCCAAGGTTCATTCATCTCTTGCATTGAAAATGGCAGAATACATCAGTACATCTAAAATGCAGATTTAAAGAAAGTAAAATATGTTATTCAGTTTATAAAAGCTTTTAGCTTGAGAAAATAAAGGTTGGAAAGTATGACTGTACGAATTCAAATATGTTGTGCACTGTTCTAATTCTTGGTCTTGATGAACTATTAATGCTTCCTCAATGAAGCATTGCCAAAAGTTCCAAGCATAAAACCACCATTTTGTTTAACCAGAGGGAACATGGAGATTTTTTTTTTCTAATTTGATTTATTCATTAGGTGTTCATTGGCTATATTAACAGGTTTTCAGGTGAAGATGATTTTAGTGTATGCTTTAAAAATGAGCTGTCTCCCACCTGAAATCAGAGAGTATTCAAATTTTTTTAATGATGGATTTTCTTGAAAACTTTTAAACTTTTAAAGATAGGCATTTTTTTTTTGTTATTGTTTCAATCTGCAAATGCAAGTTAGATAAAAACCCATACAAGCCTTGCCCCAGAGGAGTGACATTCATTTACATTCTGTCAACAGTATACATGAACTACATAACTATTCTTATAAATTTTAAATCATGTTTTGCATAGGAATACAAAATACAACAATACTTCTTCCATTGAATTACGTACTTGATTTTATTCCAAAACCTGTGAATGTCTACCTTTTTCACTGTCACTAATCATTTTAAGAATTATAAAAAGAAGTTATGGTCTGTAGCAGAAAAAAAATCAGAATTATATTTTAACCATTATATAAATATATGTAACTCATCATTCTTGTTTTACTTAACGTTTGATCTTGTGCATTTCAAATATCTGTCCTCTTAAAATACTTGCTTACAAAGAGGTGCTCTGGAAGAATAGTTAAAAAGTAATAAATAGATATATATTTGTCTCCTTTCCTTCTAAAAGTATTCTTAAGAATTGTGTATTACTTTGACACATCAACACGTCCTTTCTAGGAAGGAAAACATGCAACTCACTGGTGCTCTTTATCCTGCCACTGATGGACAGTGTGAAACTAAAGCTATGTTCTCTCCAGCTGGGACAAATAAGCTTCAATAGGTGGAAAACATATGGAAATGTCTGCTGGTGCCAAGCCATTTGAAGTCACTACTAATCACTTCCTAGTGCTCCTATTTCTGCTGGGCTGCTGTAATACCAACTGGAAGAAACCAAAGTAGAGAAGCCTTGCTAGGTTACCCTTTTCCAGCCATATGGCCTTTTCAAAAATTCTTTGCTGCTACAAGTTGGCCTCATCCTAGCACAAAAAGAATGACTCATGGCATTGGGATCCAAACTACATGGAAGACTAGCAAAAGAATTTTTCAACTGTATCTGCCTGTAGACCATAGACAAGTGCTAGTGTTATTATTGACACTGCTTCTCTTCCTGATAACACTCCTCATTGATGAGAAATAATATTTATAAGCCTAATAATGGGGGATAGGAATGGTTGCTATGGACCTCTCTTCACTAGATCACCTATGGAGCAGAGCGAGTGTTGCTTTCTCAGGGAGCTACTTATTCTGCTTGCTTGACTGGTTGCTATGGTTCAGAGGAAACAGCAGCTGCTTGAGGAAAAGGAGGGGGAACCTCTAACAAAAGGACATGAAAACCATTAGTCTAAAAAATTGATTAACTGTTAAGGTAGTGATATCCTGTGTTTTCCTCTGGCAAAGGTGAGAGAGCAAACAGAAAAGATGAGGGAAAATAAAGGACAGGGCTATTATTTAATTTTGCTCTCATATGAAAACTTACAGTATTGCTGTTATATCTGAAGCTTACATGAACAATCAAAATGTGACAGTGGAGCATTTTATCTTCCTATGCCCATATTGCTGATACTATGTAATCAAAGATATTTGAGACAAAATTGCCATTTCCTATTGTAGCACTGAGAAAGAAATGTGGTATTTTACATGTTTCTGTATGGTCATTGTGGGAAAATGCTGTCTGTTTTACAGGAAGAGAATCTGTATTGTATATAGATTAATACCTTCAATATTTGCTTACTTAAAATACCACGCTTCCAAAAAGAAAAGTACTGAAGAATGTTGTGGAAAAACCTCATCAGAACAAAACTTTAGTTTGCACTTCACCCATCAAAAAGTTGAAATAAAAATCCACAGTGTATAATTATACCAAGTTCTAATTAGCCAGGTTTACCCCAAAACAAATATGAGCCTGAATTAAGGGGAAAAAAAAAAAAAAGTCAGAATATTTTAAGGAGGGATTAGAATATCAATTTTCCATTAAAAAAAGTCTGTAAATGCTTTCTCATGTAGGAAGCAGTTAATTAGATTGCAATGAGAAACATGAAAAAGAAGACGTGGAAAAGAGAAGCTGCTGTGAGGAACAGTTCACAATTTGACTCAGAATCTTAGAAAGAGTTAATATTTTTCCCTACTATTTTCACATCAAAATTGAAAAATAACCTTTCTAGTAGTGTCTGAGGGATTTTAGAAAATAATTTTCAAAGAAAGGCAATATATTCCAAAATACAATTGCAATTTTCCCCTACAGAAAGTCATTAATAATTTGGCCAGTTAGAGGCCTGTTAGAAAGGCCTTGTAGTTTTGGGTGGTATTACAGATGTAATTTCCACCACTTTTCTTGGTAAGATATTCCAAAAAAAATCAAATATATATTTGGAGATCTGTTCCATTTAAATTCAAAGTAACTGCAAAGTAGGTAGATTCCATGCACAGCATTTGTTTTGTACTGAAATAAGTGTTAAAAACTTAAGGTACTTGCTACAATTCTCTTACAGAACTGAAATATCATATATTTTAAGAGCTGTTTATGAATTAAGGAAACAAAAGCTTAACTGAGTCATGAGTATCAAGAAATATCAAGGATGTACTAGTATGCTTGTAAAGGCATAAAAATTGACCTATAAAATGAAGCTGAGGACCACCAAAGCAAATAATGTCTTTTTTTTTTTTTAGTTTATTTTATCCCCTTTTAAATGCTTAAAGTTTGTTTTTACTTATAGTTCTTTAACAACACAAAGGTAGCAATAATTCTTTTTATCTAACTTGCAACCAGTTTTAACAAGCAGTTCAGGTTTCTTTGTAACTGGTAATTACTGTTGCACCTGTCTCAGTGCAGTGGATATAAACATATATTCCCTTACAGACATCAAAATTTGTGTAATTTTAAAGAACACTTCCTTTCCATCATCCCTGGTTTTGATTTTTATTGTCTGCTGGCCATGTAGAGTTAGAGTATTCTTGAGAGGTTTGAAGGTGGCCAAGTATCCCAGGATCTGGACCTACCCTTTCTTCACCCATTCTGGAAGTAATCCAGGATTGACTTACAGGATCACCAAACCATGTACTGGCTTTTAAATAATCAGTAGTTAGAGATACCTCCCTTCCCCTTCCATTCCCACGTGTGAGTTTCAATATTTGCAAATATTATATTCCTCAGTATATACTAATTTTGTCTCTTCATTTTGCAAAATAATTCATGATTTTTGATGCTGAACACATCTTCAGTCACCTTCATTTTCAAAATTTTTAAATATTCATATCCTATTTACCTTAAAAATAACTCAAGTGTGTTAAAAGTCAGGTGCCTAAATGTCTTCATCTTGGAAAGAAAAAATAAAAACAACAAATAAAAAACATTACAGTCTGAAAGTGTTAAGAAAAGTAAAACAGGAGCTTTCTTATTAATATTTTTTCTTGACAACTATTTTAAAATACTATCTAGTGTTCAACATGAAGTCCCTATTTGTCATTGCCCAGCATAATGCTCAATACTTTATAAATACTTTTTACAAACAAGACTGTAATTCTATCATGGTGTACATCATATTAATTCCATCAAATAACTTGACCTAATAGAAGTTCTAAAGTATATTTGAAACAAAATTAATCAGTAGTTTAATAACAGCATTGTCTTCTGCAGAAAAGAGAAACAACACAGAAGCTTAGGATCTATAGTTGTGTTTCTTTTCTCTTTTTCACTCACTCTTTTGGGTTTTTATGGGTTTTTTTCTACATCGTATTTACTCATTCTGCATTGTATAGTTGATGATTGCGTATTCTTGAACACTTATATCATGTGGTAGAAAAAGTCTGAGCACATTTGAGCAAGTTTTTTTTATTTTCCCTAAAGAGTCTGTCAGAAAGGGGGATGGTGGGTGGAGATTGTTCCTTTCTACATACAGATCAGAACAAATGGGTCCAGCTGCGGCCGTAACATTTGTGAAGTATCATGAAAATTAGTAAATCTTTTGTCATTTTTCCAAGAACCCTCTCTGTGCTGTTCTTGTTTCAGTGAAGATCAGCTTTCAGTAATAATTTTTCTGCATATATCACTATCCTATCTAATTAACTGTTCTATTTTACTTTCATTACCTCATCCACTCATTGTAAAACTTAAAAAAAAAGTAAAATCTTTCTTTTTATAATATTTTACTTTAGTTTAAGACCTCCATATTATGTGAAAAAGCTGGGATTTACATAACTTAACAGAGGAAGAAAATTATTCACAGCTCCTTGCACAAAAATTTCCAATAAGCCTTTGTATTGTCTTGAAACTTTTTTAATGTTAATCAGGTAAGTTAAAATCTCTTTTTTTTTTTCCTTTAAGTGTTCAGAGGAAGTCTTGTTCAACTTGGGGTTGAAAACACCAATATATTAATTTTAAAGATAATAAAATTAGTTCTTTAAAAGTCTTATATCCTGGAAATGTGAACCAAGATTTTAAGGACTCTGACCACACTGCCCTGAAATCCTAGTTTTCATTGCTTGTTCTCAGTTATCTCTTTTCATTCTTTTGAGGGTAGTTATCTAAAATATCAAGTGAATTGTGGGGAAGTTTTTGGAAATGAAAATTAGCATGTAGAAGGTGACATTGTTGAATGGAAAAAAACACATTTGGCTTGCCTTGTAAATGAAATAATTCCTCTAGAAATACTTTTCTGAGCCATGTCATGCTTCAAGTGCTTTTGATGCTAACCCAAAGCAACTACCTTGAGGAGAAAACAGAATTAAAGCAGTTAGAGATACTAGAAGCATTACACAAATATAAATGTCTGGAATGTTCTTCTATCTCTCTAACAGTGTACTGTTACTGACACAAGCAAACTACTGTGGCTACCATGAAATAACAGAAAAGGGTTTTGGAGAAACAGATGAAATAACAGAAAAGGGTCTTGGAGAAACAGACCCTGGGAGGAAAAAAAAACCAAATGACTTGCAAAAGTTGGTAATTCACAGGTTTGAAAATACTGAAGTTAATTCTCAGCTACAACACAATGAAAACTTATGAAGGACAAGCAGTGTCATCAAAATTCTGAGTAATGACATAAGAGCAAGGATGAACCTCTTAGAGACAAATTCAAATTACTCTCAAAAACAGAGCTATAAATCTAGTTTTGAAGACTGCTCTCTTTGGAGTCAAAACTGCATTACTGAATGCTCCTATTTTTCCTACTATTTCTATATAACAGATGTTATGAAAAGTGTGATTATAGCATGGCCATTCACAATTATCCCTGGTTAAAGGATGTGAATCTTCTTTTTAATTCCAGTAAAGATTGCCAAAATTACTTAGGAAATATAAACAGAATGAAAGATTTCTAAAGTCAAGTGGATTCTCTGACTTCAGTGCACTTGTAGTTAGGCCTGGATTTTGAAGTCTGCAGAAAGTCTGTGTGTAGAGAATTTAAGTGTTACAGAATGCTTGTGTTTGTTTTGTGATTCCACAATCTTTCACTGTGCAAGCAGATGCTGGGAGTTTACATGGAACAAGGAAAGGGCTAAAAGTTTCTGTAATTACGCAGTGATCATAATATTAACAGGTAACAACAAAAAAAGTTGTGGATTTCTTTTTTAATTCATAAAAATACGTTTGATCCAGAGAGTCACTGCTGTTAGAATAGAGAAAGTGGTGGAATGAGAGCTCATAGTTGATGATAATTTAATAGTTAAGGAAGACCACCCCTATCTTCTCTCATGCATTAGCATTAGGAATTTACCACAGTCAAAGGAAACTTTGAGAGGCAACAAAATTGGTTATTACGTGCTCTTTTATGAAACCCTACTGTAGCCACAGAAGTTCCTTAATCTCTTTAGAGTTTCTCCAGTACTTTTTCCACTCTTCAGCAAAAGTATTCCACCATCTTCATTGTAGATAGTGATTTATTTTCACACTTAAATCCAATTGAAACTGCTATCTCATATAAAGTGGAGATTTTGAACTACTATTAAATGAATACACATTTAAAAATATTTTGTACAAATGCCAAATCAGTCCTTATTCATCCTTGTATCTGCTTACCATATTTAATACTTCAGCTGCCAGAAGATGTGCCAAAAGACATATAAAGCTTTTGCGAGATTGGCATGCTTGAGAGCCACATAAATTTGAATAATTTCCTTATATCCCAAAAATAAAATGGAAGTGGTATTCAGACCAGTAAAGTGCAAAGAAATTGGAACTAACTCTGAAGGAGTACTAGGGCAGAAAGGGTTATTTTAATTAATATGGCCTAGAAAATTTTAAAATTCCACAAAGACATTTTATGAAAACATCAAAAATCTGGAAGATGAAGAAATTTTTCTTGCCAGTCCTGGTTTAGGACATTTTACAATCTTCTATCAAATTCAAATGGGCAAGTTTAAAACTTGTGGCCTGAGTCTAATCTGCATTTAATTAAAGTGGAACAAGTATTTTTAAAGCATTATAAAGTCTAAAAACTATGGTTTTAATTTTTCCTTATGTCAGAGGAATCTAGGTAGACTTCCTATGCTAAATAAACAATCACTAGCTAAGGTGTTTAAGAATGAAAAACAAAAATAGTAGCAATAACAAAAAGTCTTGCCAAGTTAATTGCAAACATCTGTAGTCTCATTTGTATTTCAACTCTTCAATAAACTTTGACAGGAAAAAGTACTCAAAGAACTAACACTTTGGACCATCCTTTTATTGCTGAAATTTGAATCACTGTAACAGTCAAAATTCAAATATGATTTTCACATTTCTATCAAAGCAAAATATGGAGAAAAAAATGTGGAAATGTCAAGCCTGCTCTTTTCAACATGTCAAATAAAAGTTTATGAAGAGGCAAAGGCATGGGGGCATTTGTAAACACAAAATGGAGTGCAAACAAAGCAAAGGGCCACAGATGGAATACAGTGAAACAGGCTGGAATCCTGCTGAATTTTCGCCCAGTTGAGTACTCTAATGATTACATTATGCAATTTCATTCATATTCTCTTCCTGAATTAATATTTAGTTACACAAAGTAGAGCCTCTTCAAAAGGAGATTGATATTTACTCATTCCAGAGTATCCTACAGGCCAGGAGTTATCATACTCTCTTGAGGCGGGGAAAAGCTAAATTAAAGCCTGCTCTAAATCAAATGGAAAGAGTGTTTTGGTCCCAGCACTTCAGCAGAGCAGATAAGTGCTGTAGCAACTTTACAGGCTGTGTGGAAGTAGCCACTACCTTCTCCAAATATTTTGCGAATGGTGTTGAAACCTGGTGGTGAATCCAGCTGCCTCTTTCCATATTTCTTGATATGACATTGCTTATGCTGACCTGTCCTTCACTTAGTTCTTCTAAGATCCTTATTCACTGGGGAAAAATTGGAGATCACCATAAAAAAGTTAAAGTATTTTGGATCTGCTTATTATAGAATAAAATAATTACACAGAACCATGAATAAGTAACAACACTTCTAAGCACTGAAAGTGACAAGCGTAAAGGTAATTTTTTTCATTAACTAAATTCTTACATCTCTTCTATGGGTGTTATTTTATAGGTGCAGAACTGTCCATGCCAAACATCCATCTAAATTTGCTTATAAACACAGTGAACACTTTACAAATTAGTTTCTCCTACAATTATCTTTATTAACAAGCCATACTAGAAAAAAAGACATGCTTTTGCTCTCATTTAACTGCTATTCAGAATTGTTTGAGAGCATGAGAACTGTTCAGCCTCTCACTTAGAAAAATTGTTTTCTTTTTACTGCTAAAANGTTTGTTGAGGCTTTAAAATAAAATAAAAGAAAACATTTAACAATGCTAACACGGATTATATAGTTCAAGATGTTGGCTTTCTTGGTAACGGTTGCTATGTAAGGTAATCTGATTTGATGCCATCAACTATAATGAGGGAATATTTCAGGATTATTGCACTTCATTAACAAAGGAATAATGCAGAGACTCTAAACAAATAAGTACAACGAACTTCAGCAGTCAAATGAGAAGAAATACAATGGTGAGTTTAAAATTACAAAAGGAGAAGAAAAAGACTGGTGAAAATGTGAAGATATTAGGCACAGATTGAATTTTGGCATCTATTTCAGCAAATTTGACATTGAAACTATTATCAATTGATAGATACCAAACATAGGAAAAAATCATTCTGTCTTCAAGCATCATTCCATTAACAAGAAAAAATTATTTTATGGAAATTCACTTATTCTTTATTCACAGATTTCATTGTTCATTAGCCTGTGGACATTAGACTAACATTCTCTGCTTTCAGATTCATTAATAGCCTTTCAGTTCTCCAGCAGCTCTTTACGAATGTTCAGCAAATACAGCCTTGATTTTTAGAGCATGCATTCACCAACACTTACTGCTCCATTGTTTGTATACAAACAGAGATTTAGCTATATTTCATATTCATTATTCAAATGTGATTTTTGTAAACCTCTTTCACTAAAAGTAAGTTTTCAAAATCTGTATACATAATTTGACCATTACTTTAAAGATACTCAGAATTGGTTTGAGCCTTGTTCAAACCCAGCATTACAGAATTCTAGATGCAAAATTTCTCAGTAGTAAGCTTTCTTACAAGATGTGTGTGTCCTTACTTTGGCTGTAATATAGAAGTGATACTCCTTAAGACTCTAATTTGATTCTACAGCTGATGATCTGGTATTCTGGTCATGGAAAGATGTGAAGCTAAAATATTGACAAAAAGAAAAAAAAAAAAAAAAGATAAGCAATAGTTTACAAATTTTTTTTTAAGCTTGGTTTAAAGTGCTGCTGATACTTCTTGTCAGCATTCTATTTTAACTATGTCGTTCACCTCTGTACGTTTTCAAATTATAATGTTTTAAGCATTTTAAAAATTCCTGTTACTTCAAACATTTAGTTTTCTGTGGTAACCTTTTAGGGTATCTTAAGTCTAATTTTTCATCACCACTGTCCATTCACATACCCATAACTTATCTCCATGGCTCCTTTCTTTGAAGTAAACAAATAAAGCCGCAGGTATCTTTGGCTGTTCAAGAAGTACATATTACAGTGACTCTCAAATTAGTCCCTTTCATGAACACTTCATGGTTTTCATATTTTGAAATGTCAGAGTAATGGAGATCCTTTATAATCTACATTGTAGTGCTTATACTTCCTGGTTTAGATTGTCATTGAGATTTACAAAGTCTTCAAAAGTTTCCTGCAATTATTTTCTTGGCATTTCTGTCTTTCTCTTCAGTGCAAAGAGTTTATGTTGGCTGGAAATTTGCAAATGTCATTCCTTTCTTCTGATATTCTCCTTTATATAATCCTTCATGCACCGGTCCTTCTGAATCACCCTTTTTTAATAGGTTTTATACCTTTGTATTTTAGCTTTCTTTTCAGACTAGGCCAAAAGTCATTTCTATGTAATTCATCATGCTTTGCTTAGAAAAGATTAAAAAAAAAAAAAAAGATAAAAAACCCCCCACACAACAGGTTAGAAAAAGTGTTCACTTGTACATGCAGTTCAGCTACTGTGTTCTCATTATCCCTTCTTGTATCTGAAAAGAGTATTTTAAAATGCTTTAGCTTGTTTTCTTTAGGAAAGCACCGTGTTTTTCTTTCTACCTGTTACTTTTCCTCTCACCGTGCCGTTCTGCTTTAGCAATACTTACCTGCCATCAATTTCCAGCTGTCTCTTACTTTCTCATTCAGATGCTGTTCCTGTTCAATAACTCTCAGCTTCTACCTATGAATGGCAGGAAAGCTTCAAGTACAGCCCTCACCTTCTTCCCCACAGTCTCAAGAGATGATGTCTGAACCACGTTTTCAAAAGCTCAAATCTCCACTCTTTGTCATTTATACCCACATATACATTAGCTGCTTTCCCTTGCCATCTAAATTATCTTATCACTGAGCTGTCTAGGGCTCTCTTTAGTGTAACAATTTCATTTCACAGCAAGTACTGCACTTTCCCTGTCAGCTCTTTAATTACGACGTCAGGAAAATTGGTGGAGGCTGAGGAGGAAACGACTATTTCTCTTCTGCTTTGGGTGTGGAGCTTGTGTGTGTTGGGAGGGGGAAGGGACAGATAAAGGTGGGGGTGGGTGGGGAGACACGTTAAAGAGCCTGCTTAAAAAGAGAAGTTATTTCTTTTCCTTAACTGGACAATCTCAAAAAAAATTTTTATGCTCTTTCCTGGACTTTGAGACTTTCAGACCCAGGAAAATGTCTACATATCTCTAAAACCGTTTCTAGTAACACTGATTACCCAGGTACTACCTATAATTTTTCTGGCACTTTTAAATTTGTCCTTGGAAATAGGTTTTATAAACTGTTCTCTGAACATTTTCATCCAAATAAAAATATCTCATTATTCTTCTAAGTAAACGCTTCACAGATTCCATATTTTTCTTACATGAAGGGCTTTACTGTTCTGTTTCCAATTCTACAGTCTCTGGTTATTGAAGTGATTCTAATAGTGGTTAATTGCATGAGCAGATACTGCTGTTGTCCAGATTCATGATGAGTTTTAAGTATTGTAGTTTCCATCTTCAGTGTAAGTGACAGAGGGACGCCACTTTGCATTGTTGAGCATTCAAGCAGCAAAGCTACAAACCCGGAAATATCTGATGGCTTCATTTTCTGTGTCACTAAGCACTGAATAAGATAATTTGAGAGTCAGGTCTTGTGACCTTCCCTGGTATTTTTCTGATAATCGTTCACAGAACATGATGCTGTGCAAGATCCTAATTGCAGGTAAGAGATCTTGTCAGTTACATTTGAAAGGCGAGTTTGCAAGTATCAGACCTGCAGAAATTACTGGAACAGCGATAACGGAAGGACAGATCTGTGATTACAAGGCTCAGGATTAAAGGCTCAGGACCCTTTTGCTATTATTCTTCCCTTCATAGATAAACAAAGAAAAAGAGGAAAAAAAAAAGCAAATGCATGCTATATGAAACATTGCTTCCAATCTTTTCCCCATGAAAATCATAAATTCTCTTTATTTCCTGTCTGTTGAATGTGTTCATCTCTTTTCTCCTTTTGGTGATGATACAGTGAATCATATATATTTTAAACCAGATATTGTAGCAATATATGTTTCAAGAATTAGAAGTTTATGTGTGTGGTGTGTATGGAAGGACACAGATTTCACACTATTAATTGTTTACTTACCTTCAGAGCAGCAACATCCCCAGCACGCTGTGGTGGGTTGACCTTGGATGGAAGCCAGATGCTACCAAGCCATTCTACTATTTTTTTCCTCAACTGATAAAGGGAATAAAATGTGACAAAAGACTCATGGATTGAGCTAAAGGCAAAGGAATCACTTGGCAATTGCCATTTGGGGAAAAGAGACTCCATTTTAATTATTTTAATTTATTAGCAATCAAAACAGAGTAGGATAATGAGAAATAAAACCAAATCTTAAAACACCTCCTCTCACCCCTCCCTTCTTCCTAGGCTCAGTTTCACTCCTGAGTTTGTGTCCTCCCTCAAGCAGCACAGGGGAATGAGGAATATGAGTTGCCGCTAGTTCATCACACTTCATCTTCGCCACTCCTTGCTCTTCACAGTCTTCCCCTGCTCCAGCACATGGGACACAGTCCTTCATGAACTTTTCCAATGTGGGGCCTTGCCATGGGCTGGCAGTTCTTCACAAACTACTCCACCATTGGTCCCCCATGGGTCCACAGGTCCTGCTACAGATCTTGCTGCAGCATGAACTTCCCCTGGGTCACAGTCTTCTTCAGGCACCCACATACTCCAGCGTCATTTCCTCCACAGGCTGCAGATGGATATCTGTTCCCCCATGGACCACTGCAGGGGTACAGCCTGCCTCACCACAGGCTTCCCCACAGGCTGCAGGGGAATCTTTGCTTCAGTGCCTAGAGCACCTCTGCCCATTCCTTCTTTGCTGGCATTGGTGTCTGCAGAGTTGTTTCTCTCATATATTCTCACTCCTCTCTGACAGTTGCTGTTGCACAGCAGTTCTTTTCCCCTTCTTAAATATGTTATTCCAGAGGTGCTACCACCAGCCCTGAAGGGCTTGGTCTTGGCCAGCAATGGGTCCATCCTGGACCTGACTGGGACTAGCTCTACTGGATAGGGGGGCAGCTTCTGTCATCTTCTCAAGAAGCCACCCTTGCTGTCCCCCACTTCCAAAACATTGCTGGACAAACGAAGTACACACACAGTGCTCACAGCCAAGATTATTGGATCCTGACCAAGTGTATTCACACAGATGTAAGAGAGCATTGGCCTATTGTCTCTATTAGAGGTACATATGCAGTGGTAGATGTAAGGACTGTGTTTAGTACTCGCTATATTATAATTAATTCTCTGCTGTGACTGGATGAAATGGACAGTTCTTTCAACTTTCAAACATTAAGCATTCAAAACAAATAAAAAAATTTAAAAAAAATTTACCTTGTACAAAGGCAAACATAGAATGGATCATATATGATTTATGATTATGCAAAGCATATCAACACAGCAGTGCATCCCAGACATCAGAGATCAGTGTGAAGTACAAACTTAATACATAGAAAACTGGTTCTAAAGTCCATGCTAGAACTTATCACAACAATAATAAATTTAATACATTTTAAGGAGAAATTGGTGAAATTAGGTAGGCTAAGAAAATTAATTAGTAAAATAACTTTTAAAGCAAATAATACTTGACCTATTTAGGAATGTTTGATATCTTAAATGTGAAATATAACAACTATATTAGCTTTGATTCAGACTATGTATTTAAGTATGACATGAGCCATTTTCTTTCAATGAGCTGAGCATCTTTTGGAGTACGGATCTCTTCTTAGAAAGCTTATCAAAAGCTTCAGTCCCATTATATTCTGTTATTTCCCTTTCTTGTTTCTGTAGTGTGTGGGCTACGCCAGATTCTCCTCCCTCATGCACAGGTAGTGTTTCAAGGATAGGTCTTATGATGAAAGTTAAAGGACACCAGCCAATATGAATTTCCTCACACTCCATGACTGTGGCCCACAGTGATCTCTGACTGCCTTCCCAAAGATGTGTGACTATTCTCAGCTGATATGAATGAGTCAGCCTCATTGAAGTGCATAGCCCTGATTCTTCCATATGTAAGTCAAATCATGCTATTGACAAAGTAAAACTTTTATTTCTATACTGGCTTTTCCTGCATTGTGGCCAACATTTTCAGCAGGGTTAAACTGAGAAAAAAAAAAAAATCTTCAAACTATTTAACATTAAATAATCTGATGGATCTGGGGAAAAAAGAAGACAAAAAANTCAAAAGAATATGGGAAAAAAAAAAAAAAAAAAAAAAAAAAAAAAAGACACACCCCCCCCCAACAAATACTACAGCAACAAAAACAGCAAACCAAACCAAACCAAACAAAAAAAATCCTAAGCTTTTGGCTAACATTAACAGTTTTTGAAAATTATTAGATGTGGTTTTCTTTCTATCATTCCTTTGGTAACTTCATTAATGCTTAAGCCTAGAGATATTTTGAATCTTTCCTGTGTTTTACTTTCTTTGAACTATAGAAGGGACATGATATAGACTATTTTGAAAGCCTAAGGCAAGTTGCAGGGGAGAGTTTTTTTGAGAAAAAGAAGCATACATTATTTTCATCCGAGTTTCTTTCAAAGTTTTGTATTAAAAAAGAACAACAGTTTGATTTAGTAACAGCCAGATTGTGCCTGGGAATCTGCAGTAAATGCCTGTTAAATATACAGATCTTGATCCCAATCCAATGAAAAGACTTCTGCAGACCTGAAAGCAATTAAGACTGGTTCTGTTTACCTTAAAATCAGGGAGCAGATAAATTTTTCTTCAACATGTCCTTAAATCTGTATCTTATTCTAAGGCATGAAGCAGGGAAACAGCACAAGCTCAAGCCCAAATAGCAGCTTTGTACATCAAGACAAAAAATAAGCTGGGCCACTCAGGTACTATGCACCCTTACGAAGCAAAAGCATTGTGCTATACCACTTAGTTATTGACAAACTGATTTCTTCTATACCTAATTACATATCAAACTAAGTATATGGAATAGAGAATATATTGGTCTATGTTGACCCAATATCCCGAGGTTGAAGTAGTTGAAAATCAGCAGTTTACCTTTGCAGTGGAGGTGGCCAGCAGCATTCTGGCAAGACTGCAGCCAACATAAAGAGAGATCCCTCCCCTCCTTCTGAGGGAGGCCCTGGAGTCCTGTGTCCAGTTCTGGGCTCCCCAGTACCAGCCAGACTATGCCATATTCTGCAGTCAGGACAGTCAGGGACCTCCCAGGAGAGTGAAGGCACTGGCATACTATGCACAAGAAGATGCTGGGAGAACTTCAACAATGGCAGGTGTAGGGCTGACAGAACCAGCCTCTCCTTGGAGATGCACAGTGATGAACATGAGGCAGCAGTCACAAGGTGCCAGATGGTAACTCTGCTTAAATATAAGCATATATATAAGCATATACATATATTTTTCACTGTGAGGGGAATCAAACTTTGGGAAAGATTGTCCATGGAGGTTGTGGATACTGAAAATATTCAAAGCATGACTGGACTTGGCCTTGTTCATGCCTTAAGCAGCCTGATGAATGTAGGTCCTGCTCTGGGTAGAAGGCTGGACTATCCCTTTAGAGGATACTTTTAGCTATTCTGTGACTACGATGATATCAGTAGAGTAAGGACTGAGCCTGAGAGAAGGAAGAGGTACTTCCTGATCTACCTAGCCCTTTGCTTCAGAAAGGGAGAAAGGAAACATTAATCCTGTTCAAACATTCATCCATTGTCTTGATATCATGCTAGGAAGCGAGCCCATCAATTGTGTTGTTTTGTCCATAAAAGATCTGGTAATTCTTTATTATACAAACTAGTGTCCCATTCTGCAGGGAATATATATTCTTTAGGTATACCAGCCACATACTGATTCTTTTAAGTACATCAAGAAAATACATTCCTGGCAATCTGAGAAAAAAAAAAATTTTGAGCACTCTATGAATTAGACAATTTTGTTTAAGAATTATCTTAAATATTTATTGACTCCATAAATACACCTTAGAGTTCTGGTCTAGAGTATTCCCAGCTCTAAAGTCTACAGAAAAAGTCAATAAATTTTGAACTTTTTTCAGTAGGACAATTTAACTGTGTGTCCTTGGGACTTGCTGAAATGTTGTGTCTAAACTACAGTACTGAGTAAGCAACTGCTTGGTGTTTAGTTGTTGGTTGGGGTTAAACCATGTCAAGGGAGTTGCACTGGACAGTATTTTAACTCTCTTCCTCCCCTGCAGTCTTTTATCACTTTTCTAGAAAATAAAATATTGTGACACCTTTGGTCTAATGCCTCAAAAATATTCTGTTAGAGAACTAGAGTCTCTATATTTCTAGCTGTAGGAAGTTCTTGCTTTTATCTATGCATGATTTTAAATTCCATATGGTGTTATGCCCTCCATACTGTTTTCTCTGGTATAGCATAGGTCAGGGAATATTGGCACTGAGTTTCATTTCATAAAAAAATTCTGTGAAATAAGCATGCTATTTAAAACCCTGAAAACTATCCTACTGGTGATAGCCCAAGATCGAATTGCATGGAAAGATTTCTCTGGTCAACTTCAGTGCAATGTTTGGAGAAGAGGGAAAGAAATATTAATAGTCCAGTTATCATCTTCATTACAATTAATTTTATTGACTCTAGTAGATTATTTTATTTTTTAGCATAATAGCAAGCAATACAATCTAAATGAAGAAAAGCTTTGAAAACAAAAGGGATAGCTAATGCAGGTATAAGTAAATATCTACCACAAGATTTTTCTCTTCCTACCCATGCTCATTACATTCATAACACATCTAATTGATTTAGAATTGAATTGCAATGGGCTTTATAGGTATTTTTCTCCTCGTCCTTGGCTTTGGGAATCTCTGTTTGGAGTATGATTGTAACTGACAGAAGTAGGGAAACTGAGTGCACCAGCATATTGAATGCTAACATACATATAAAGGAATATACATTGTATGAGTATGTGTGGAGATAAAATTAAAAAATTTAAAAAATGAATACCTGATGGGTTGTGTTTTATGGTAAAAAAAGTTATTTAAGAACCAAAAATCATTTAAACAGGAATGCCAAAGTAATAACAGAAAGCATATAAATTATGTTACATATACACCATGTACATTGCAGAGAGATGACATTCTAAATGTTTTATAAGTTTTTAAATATGCTAAAAGAAATAGAAGAATAACAATACTGCCCGTAAAGCCTGGCATTATAATTGTTAAAATGAATCTGAATTGTAAAGGTTACAAAGGGCACATAAAATTATCTAAACTAGCTATTTTGTTCCATGCTTTAAATTCAAAATTTTGAAAACTGATCAGACTCAAAACTAGTTTCTGAAATCTTCTCTGTCTCACTGAGTTAAGGTTTAATTTTAAAACCCAGCATAGGCAACTGGTATGGGACTTTTAAATGAGAGAGTCTTAATGTTCAAAGAATCTCCCATTGGCCCCGATCTGTACCTGCACCAAGGAGATGTGAGGCTCAGGCCACTGATTAATTTTTAGAAGAAAACTGCTTGGAGCTGTTGGAGACTTAGACAGGTAGAAAACATGTTCTGGTAAGGAAATTGATATTCAGAGTAGATGATGCAGGCCATATAGGTGAATAGTAGAGTAATGCAGTAATTTGAGCTGTATAGACACTCTTTCCACCTGTGAATTATAAAACATTTATTAGTTTAATAGATATGCACAATATGGTACTCTCTCTTTGATTCAGTAAGGAGTATGGTTCCATTTGGGTCCTTTTTCAGTACAATCAACCACTGTGTCCATTCACTGGACAAGACAGGGAACTGCAGGAATTAAATGATTCACCCTGGAGTCTGCTTTTCAGCACTACATTATCACTGTCAGGTTTGCACATTTTGATTTTTCTTTTGCCTTTTTTTTTTTTTTTGGACCTTTTTTTAATGTGCTACTCAAGTTGTTAAGCTTATGAACATCTTATAAGAAGATTTTGCAGCAGAACAAATTAAAAGAATGTATTTATCTGTCAAACGTAATTTTTTTTTTTACATTTTAGATGTGAAAATATATTGTCCCAAGATATGGGGGTGGGGAACATGGAAGACCAAAGCAACACTCCTTTTAGAGTGGCAATGAATGAAACACATGGTGTTTGAGATCTTGAAGAAATTATTTCCATAATCCCTTGTGAGAGCTCAAGAAATTACCCTTGGGTAAGTGATGGACAATCTCATTGTGATAAGGGAGTTGAAGAATGGCATCCACCATTCTTCTATTACTTCTCTTTGGCTTTTCCTGTGTCATTTTAGATGGTCTTACAGTCTCTGGAACCAGATCAGAAAGCTAGTCTCAAGATTATGATCATGATATGGGAACAGCCAATACTACAAGCAGAGAATAAATTAGTTGTTTTCATGGCAATCAATATTAATGAGGATCTAACATAACCTTAATTTGCTATCAGGTGAATGGCAATGATTTGGAATGGACAAGTAGTTCTCATCAGGTTATATGGACAAACTGAGGACTGTGAAATTCAGTTATTTGTTTAGATGATGGAGTTATTTGTTTAGATGCTCCTCTTCTAAATTTATGCCAAAGTTGGGTAGGGAGGGAGGAAGGAAGNTTTTTTTTTTTTTTCTGTGTTTAATTGGAAATTGCAGTTTGTCAAACTCAGAACATTTATTAGAGGCCTACTGCTCCTCTAAGAAAGGATTTTCAGATGCAGGATGGTGAGACCTTGTAATAATCAAAACCCTGATGATTCAGACACTGAGTAGCAGGGACACCAGTTTAAGCTCTTCATGATTTGCAACAGGGATACAAACAATATGCTATACTGGACACAGATGCATGAGACATACTGTCATTTATTCATAACTTTTCCTGAATTACATGAGAACCTTTTTTATTCCAAATACAAATTAAAGGAAAATATAAAACCAAAGAAGTTTACTAAAATTATCCTTGCACTACTTCTGACCATTGCTTTTGTACATACCTTTGCATCAAAGTTTGCCATCAGATCTTTGCTCCACAAATAGTATGTAAAAAAGCAACTCTTTAACTGAACAGGAGAAATGCCATGCAACTCTTATGTTATCTCGTGGATATTTACTCCCAGCTTGACAGAGGGTGAGGTAAACTCTAGTTTAGAGCCAATTTTCTTCCCACCTTTATTCAATCTGCCCCAAACACAAAAACTCGTGCCCCAAGAGAATGTACAGTATTCAGGGGGAGGCAGAAAATAGAAACTGTGGTTGCCTTAAGGCTCTTCTTGTCCATTCCACAGAGTGAGTGACTGGGGTTTAGACAGCTGTGCTAACAAATAGACAACTTCCACTTGCAACATTTACTCCGTATCTCCCTGAAGAATGCACAGCATTAGTCAGAGTGGCACCTGTGAGTAAATTTCCTGTGGGAACTACTGCTACTCTGAAGCAACTGAGCTGTGAGCTGCAAGGAGACCCACTGGACTCTGTGATGCCATCTAAATAAAAAGTCCATTCTCTATGAATACGTCATTTTCTTCACTTAGAGCCGAATTGGTTTTGTCTCTTAGGGACTGAAATGAGAAGATGGCACGACATGCTTCTCTGACATATGTATGCATCACTAACTTCCTAAAGTAACAAGTACACTGCATGTCTGCACAGGGGCAATGGATGGTTCTTAAAATGCACATACATATTTTATAGCCTCATTATAGCAGACTGGCTTTATATTTCTCTTTTAAAGTATTGTATTTCTAGTAAGGTACTTTCCCATTGTGACAGCCAATCTAACAAAATTATGATAATTGGATTTATCAACATATCATTTGTTGCCCTCTGGGTGAAATTCACTTGCTCTCTAATGAACTGATGTGATTTGAATGAATCACATATATCTTGCACAGGAGACTATCAGATATTTTCCAGCAGCATAAGTATATAGAGTTATAATGATTATACTTAATTTTGTCTGAAATGTGGGAAGAATTTAGGTAGCGAAAGAGAATAGCTTCTCATACCATTGCATTTTAAAACCTATAACTGGAGGCATAAGAAAATCAGATTTATTAAGTTCTAGTAACCTGAAGAGTGGGATTTATTAATCAAAGTACAGGGTCATAAAGGTTTTCCTAGAAACTTTATGTCTGAATATGCTGTCATAAGAATGGCACTTCCTTGGGTGCTTTAAATTATGTGTTAGAGGTAGAACTCAGAAGAATTAGCTTTCTGATGGGAAATTTACCTTCTAAATCACATTTTCCTAAATGCAGCATAGCAACAATGCCTCTCCTTGGAGGAGGACCCAATTTGCCAGCTACAGAGAGTCACTGCACTTTCAGTCTTGCTATCACTTTTATTTCAAAGGTGACATCCTATAACAAGGAACAGGTAGTATCTCTGCACTGCACCTGCCTGTGATGAAATCAAAATATCAGGTGAGCCAAAACAGAGAATTTCATCCACGATTTGAAAGCTAGCAATTTCATTAAACAAAGTGAAAAGTGAATGAAAACAAGCCTGTTATGATGGAAGCCTATCACAATATTGGCTCACTAACCAACATAGTAAATATTTGCATACTGACAGCACAAAATTGAAAACCACGAGTCAGGCTTCAAAATTCATTGCATCCACAGATGACAAATTTTATTAATCAAGATTATAATGAGTTAGTCTGTTAGTTAGTTTTCTGATTTCTCAGGGGACATCCTCTTCATATTTTCTAATACAACACATACATGTGAAATATTCCAATTGTTACTCATAAATATCTTGTACAACTTGCAGAGTCCATTTGTCTGCTTCAGGGTTTCTTTCACTATCAAACTAAAATAGCTGACTCACTAGATTTTATTCTGTTAATAAATTTATACAGACACATTGCATCAATGGTCTTTAGAGCAATGAGAAATCAGAAAGCACCAGTGTTCCAGTTTGAGTTTGTTGACCTAGTTATGCATGTGTTATACCCTTAATAGCAGGACTAGTGAAGCCTGATTTTCAGTATATCTCTAGCTTTTCTCCCCTAAAACACATCTCTTTGACTATTACAATAAGTACATCCTGTCACTCTATCACCTATGAAACTTTCACAGAGCAAGGACCAGCAGTATTGGTCAGAAACAATGTGCTCTTTAACTGGCTGGCCACTAGAAAGAAGTAGACTATTTCAGCGTGTTTCCTTTACACAGGTAAGGATACGCATCCCATGGAATGATTGAGTTACCACATTATCTGGCATGCTTCCTAAACAAAACATATTGCAAGTGGCAAAGTGACCATAATATTTTCCCGCTATGTTAGCAGAAGGGTTTCTCTGTTTTAACTCAGGTAGTTTGATCTAAGCTACATGTGTCATATCCAGTGAACAATGATGAGAGAAGAGGATAAAAACTATGTCTAGGTTGGTGATGTACAGCACCTTTTCTAATTCATGCAACAGTGAATCTGATGTAGACCTCTAATAGGATTTCTAAGTATAGATTTTCCAAGTATAACTTCAGGCTTCTCTCACAAGGCAAGACAGATGAAGATATGAGGGAAACAGAAGCAAGAGAAGTGATAAATTCTTTGCCCATGTCAGATCTTCTTTAATCACAAGAAAATAACTGGGACTAACGGCATCCAGTTTTAACTATGAAGCAAGCAAAGAAACTGGCAAAACTGCACAATATATTATTTTAATGACAAAAAGAAAAAACAATGATTCTGTTGCAAAACTAAGTTTCTCTGGTACAGAGAGCCTTTGCTTGCAGATGTCCCATCTGCAGGTATCATAAAATGATTCATTTGTTAGAACTCTGAAGCTTGTCTTTTCTTAGTTGGCTGACCAGCTGAATTTTATGGGACATTAGGACTTAGACATTTAAGATTTTAATGTTTGTTTCATGTTAAATTCATGTTTATTGTACTGCATGTATCCTTTAAATATAATTTGCATTTTATTGATTTTTTTGCAAGATTTTAGCAAATTTCTTTTAAGCAAACTAATTATGAATAGGTTGTTTTCTCTGGGCAGGTTTTTTAAACTTCCTTTGTGCACACTGGAGTCATCAGAATTAGATTTTTTCCTCACAATTCTCCAAAACTGTGTCAGGGCTTCATTTCTGTACTGTAGGCATCTGACCCTAATGATTAAAAATGCTCTTCAAGAAAAGGTTGATAGCAGGACTGATTACTAGAGGCAAGATAGCTGTGTAGCTGAAGGAAGCTACATAGAGACTTAGGACATCTGAAAAGATAAATCCCAGCTATTGCCCCAAAGTTGCCATTTTAACAGCATTACAGGAGCAGACAAGCAACAACTGCCTGTTAGAGCTGAGCTGACATAAGGCAGGGCTTATAACATGCCCCCTGTAAATGACTGTGATACCTGACATTCCCTCACACTTGGTTTTAAAAAGAATAACACAGAGCCCTTCTTGAGAAGCTACTTCCCGTTGCTGTTCTAACATTTCAAAGCTGACGACAAGGCCTCCAATAGAGCTAGCTGGGATAAATTCTACTGCTGGATATGTGTATCTTATTCAGACCGAGGTCAGCATTTGTTAAGTCTTAAAAGTAGATAACGAAGGAATGTCTTATGTACTCTGAATTGAATCATCTCATAAAAAATAAATAGACAAAAATCATCATTCAGGAACACTAAAATTTGTTATTGAGGAGTTCTGGGACAAACAGAATTCTAGATTGCCAGCAAGAAATTGATCAGGAAAGCTTTANCTTTGTGTAAATTCCTGGCAAAAATTAGGCCTTTTTCCCCTTTTTTTTTTTTTTTTTTTTTTTTTTTTTTTTTTTTTTTTTTTTGGTATCAGCTTATAATTATCAGGTGAACATGTTCTAAATGTAAATGCCAATTCATAGTACAAAAAACCAATTGGACAAAATACATTATTTTTTATTTTATAGTAGGTGGAGCGCACAATGCAGTGTTGCTCAATCTTAAATATTCCAAGCATTAAAAATTAATCTAAAATCTGAGATACTTATTCACATCTCAGAAAAAAAAAAAAAAGTCCTGTTCCTATAAAACCTTCAAAGGAAGAATTAGTTGTGCGTTTTTTTCTAGTGAATTCATACAGGGCAGACAGAGCTTGGGCTTTAAAATTATATTTATGGTAATAGAAACAATTTTCTTAAAAACAAATAGGCAACACAATTCATTATGCATTTTTCTTATTCATGAGTCTTGCACACAGATAAAACTGTATGTGCACTGGTTAATAAATTCTAACCTTTTGAACTTTTTAACTTAGTTCTCTGTGGAAGTAAAGGGATATACATAGGAGAGAGGTATTCTTATTTTGATGTTTCTTCATATATTGCAGGGTGTTTCTCATATATCTAAATGAAAGTCTTTTATTAAATAAAGTTTTCCTTTATATATATATTCATATATATATGAATGTGGCAACTGTTTTCATATCTAGGTACGTTTATTTGTTTAAATAGCTCCCATATACAGATGAATGACTTGAAAGGAAATAGGAATGCTTGCATGACGGGATATGGTTGCTGAGTGATGTCTGCAGGGACTGCTTAGTGTTGATAAATAACTAAGGCATTTGTCTATCAACATTTTGCATAAATGTCAGTCATAGAACTTGTGGTTGGATTGAGGCAGCCCTGAATGACAATGTATTTCTCATTTATGTACAAGCTTTAAAGGGGAAGAATAGGGAAACAGAGAACTTATCTCAGAGCAGCATACGTTTATTGAATGTGGGTGTCCTCCAGCAGTCTTCTGCAGTAGCTTCCTGTGAGATTGTGCAGAATCCAAACAAAACCCAGATGAACTCATGCCTTTGGCAGGTTAGCAAAGTAATATGAATATGTTCCATGCCTCAAATATTACATTTCAAAGAGTCCTTTAAGTTAAGTCCTATATCAGATTTGTCAAGTCTGTAGGCTCTTAAAAATGAGGCTGTCATTTCAGGTGTGTGAGAAAGCTAGACAGAGAATGCACCAATAGGCTTTCTTAAGTTTTACTTATGCAGACAATTAACAAATTTTATGTAAGGATCTGAAATTCCCAGATACCTCCACAGATCTGGACCAGTAACAAGAAAGAAATACTATAGGGATGGAACAGATATTTTGACAGCCTATATTTCTCCTTGTATATATGTAAAACCAGACCTTTTCATGTTAGAGGAGTCTGAATCAGCTCACCCAAACAGAACACAGAGTAGCACTGTTTTCCTACCAGTACACAGAGCCCACTCTGGCTTAGCTCTGCCTCCAAAGCAGATAGAAGCATGCATATAATCTTCACAAGCAGTCCCCAGTGAGTTGATAAAGCACAGCCTGATATTATTTCAGATTAGGAGGGCCTAGAGCATTTCTTTTGTATTCAACTTTTCCCTAATTAGTCAACTTAAAATAGACTGAGATTGGTATGCATAATAGCTATCACAACATCTTCATAGCACCAAACAATCTCTTTGCTTTTAAGATCCCTGGTAAATTATATATACAGGCTTATCTCTTCTCTCTTTGAAAATGTTGTAAAGCAGGGATAATTTCAGGTCACTCTTGGTTTACACAAATAGCAATGAGAACAGAACCAGGACCAAAGGTCTTACAAGTATTGTCTGCCAGCTTGCAAAGCTACAAAATTTTACATCACAGAAACTGGCCAGTGCTGGGCCTGAGAAGTTTCAGAAAGTTGAGTTAGAATTCTTCCTTTTATATTTCACCATTATGAAAAAGTTTTTGTGCTCTAAATGCATCATCTTTTCTAGGTGATCCTAAACAAACCCACAGAAAATCGGCTGTGACATTGAATCTAATAGTCTTGCTGCTATATACAACTGCACAAACTGCAAAAAGAAGATAACATTTGTTAGCTCAGGTGGTACTTTAGTTACATTCATATATCCTAAAATCACAATAGAAATAGAGTAAGTAAAAGCTATCTTGTGTGTTAAAAAGGGATGAAGGATAATAGCAGAGAAGGTGACTACAAGAAGACTAAAAGACTAATGGTAGTGATTTTCCTTCACAAGACATCTTCCCTGTTGAGATTCCCTTTTGATTCCCTGTTGAGGCAACCTCTGCTTGGTGCCCTACTTGATGTGGGGTAGCATGAGCTTTGTTTTATTGACTTCAGTAGAACTCCAGAGGACTCAGACACTGAGAAACTTAGAATATCTCTGGGGAACAATTCTTGGAAAAGAATCATAATTTAAGAATTTTGCACATTAATTTATTGCTGGCATGTTAAAAATACTGTTTAATGAAAAACTTCAAACTGGAATGAAGTCCTCAGAACCATAATTTTAATTAAATATAGAGCTTCAGTAGGATTGATGCAGAGAAGAGCACTCATAGTATATACTCAGATACATTTAATATAAAGAACAAAAGGATTCTTGGTTGCTTTCCCCTGGACATCTACAAGTGTTTTATTTTTATCCCAACTTCAGTAATTCTCAGAATTTATAAACAACAATTGTTTCCTTGATTGAGGTGAAACTATTGAATTTAATAGAATGATGATATCTACTGAAAGGTTTTACTTTCATATGCATTAACTGAAGAAAGACCTTAGATAAGATAAACAGTGTTCAATAATATTAATGGCTTCTTGTTCTGTCATCAGTTCTTACCCCAAAGTCAAACACCTAAAAATGTTCAAAATGTGCACAGACCTGTACACTTCAGTTTGGTGTGCACTTTTTAGTCTAGGGAAATAATTTGCAGAGTAAACTGAAGCTTTAAGAAATAACTAAAACCCACAGAATTATTCAATTACAATGACAAGGAGAATAGTTCCTTAGGGTCTGATGCAGGGTGGGGGGAAAGATTTCATCCGGCTTCAATATCATGAAAAATAAGACAAGAGCTTTTGGAACAGTGTACAAAGCCAAGCATTTACTGAGACTAAGGAGTTGATGGATGTACCTTTTAAAAATAAATGCCAATGCTCTTCCTACTGTATATTTCTATGTCTCTAGTAATTTTAGTTATTTCAGATAAGCCCTGAGACTGAAAATACTGAAAACACTTCACTTACTCTGTCCTCTACTTAACACTGTTAACATACTCAGTACTTTTCTATATTCCAGTCTCTCCTGAAACTCAAACAAACATCAAAGATGAAACAGGAAACCCGTGGAAGAGACTTGCACCTCTATTTAATGGAGTAGATTTTCAGGTTTGTTACTTTTAAAAATCCTGGGTCTTATGGTTGCTGACCGAAATAAAAAACCTCCCGAGGAAGTGAAAATCACATCTCTGTGGAATAAAATTTCAGGCATTAGAATAGCTCAGCTTAAAAGCAACTCCTTGATATCTGTAGCAGACTAAGTATATATACATATTATTTCATGTCATATCACTTTCTTTCCTATTCTCTCTGTCTATATATATCACTGCAAGATTGATTCTAGATGCATTCTCTGCTCTTATCTGATTAAGAATTCATATCATCTCTGTCAAAAATTGGTGAGGGAAAGAATAATCATTTCCTTAAAACATTCCACCAGTGATTAAACATGTCAGCTAAGATAAGTTAATTATAAGTAGACTAATATTTCAATTTTATTTGCTTGTCTTGTTATTAAAACAAAAAAAAAAAGAATAGGGGGAATTTTGTTTGGGGTTTTTTTTGTTGTTTGTTTTTTTGTTTTGTTTTTTTTTTTGTTTTTTTTTTTTTTAATATTTCGCCCTATATATCATGCATTGTACAAAACTGTTACCTCTGGTTTGCATCCATTTTAGTTTTTTGAAGAAAAGTCATCCTAAATCAAGAAAAAATTTCTTTCTGATTTGAAACTACAAAATATTGCTGCTCTAGCTGACATATTCAATATCAAGAATCAAAAAGCCAATGGGATGTAATGGATAACAGGTAGTTAACATATAATTCTGCTAAATTATTATATTTAGAGATCTCTTCTTTTATTACCTAACCTTGCAGTGAAGTACAAAATTAATGTAGTCACTCTAAACTGGTTAAACTGGAAAATATGTTTTATACAGATGTGTCCAATGTACTTCTCTGACAGACGAGTTAGGTTAAGATCTTAACAATTACACAAATGCAGCGTTACCTTTAAATCTATTCTTTCTTTCTGCCTTTTTCCCCTTACACTTGTCATCCTTCATTCATAATTTTAAAAGCTTTTATTTAACTGTTTCCTTTTTTGTCTCCAAAGTCTTGTCATACTGTAGTAGTAAGAAAAAAAGAATTTTATTCATAGAGAATTTTTTTTAATCTTCTCTGTACTGATTCACTCAGAACACTTTTTTCATTTTCATAAAGGCTTGAGCATTAACTAAGGATTTTCTCATATTTCATTGAAATCAACCAGCAAATGCTTTTGATTTGCATATGACAATACTCAGAACTTGAAATGCGCCTACTTGCTAGCTCAGAAATTGTCCTTGTGAAGCATCCTGGGCTGAACTACCTCAGCTGCATCCCCACTTCAAAACCTCAGAGCACCACTGGAGGCCTTCTCTTGAGTTTGTCATTCAGCAGAAATGGGGTTTCTTTGTGAAGACAGCCAGCCCATACATCTCACATAAATTTAGAAGTAACATGGCCTTTAATACCAGCACCGTGTGGAGTTGGTCTGCACCACACACTACTCGTGCATAAGGACCAGGGAAGAGGGGATGTTTTTGTGAGGTACAGCTGGTCTACCCTGCAGGGCCACACATCAGCACCATTTCAGCAGTAGCTATTAATATTACCATACTCAGTAGAGACTCATGGACACACATTTAAATTATTATTCTTTTAACTTTTCAATTAAGATAGATTATCATCCTCAAACATTATTTTACCCAGTCAATCCCGAAGTACACTGTCTGTTGTGTGGTGCCCTTCATAGTAGTCTGAATGGGCATCTGTGGCAAGGTGCTGGCAGCAAGAGGGTTGGAAGGGTAGCTTTCTGAGGGGAGACCAGTAGTGACCCCATAATGAACACAGCCAGCTCCACCCAGCTCTGCAAAGGACCCACTACAGATGAAATATTGATGAAAGGCCAAAAAACATCACAGGGAGCGAGAAGGAGAGAATAAAGAGGGATAAACAACAATATGAACCCCTAGGATGAGAGGAAGGGAGGAAGCACTCCAGGCATTGGAGCAGGTATTTCTCTGCAGCCCATGGAGAGGACCATTCCAGAACAGATATCCACACTATGGTCCATGAAGGACCTCACACTGAAGCAAGTGGATGTTTTCTGAAGAAACTGCAATCCACGGAGAGCCCACACTAGAGCAAGCTAAAAATGTGAGGAACAAGGAGCTACAGAGAAGAACTGATGGATGATGCTCACAGCCCCACCCCTTCCCTGCACCACTCAGGGCTGGGCAGAGAAACACAGGGTGAAGCTGAATCTGGGAACAAAGGGAGAAGAGTTCTTTTCTTAATGTTTGTCTTCATTTCTCACTATCCAATTCTATTAGTGGCAGTAAATTAAATTAATTTTCCTGAAGTCGAGTCTCTTTTGCCCACAGTAGTAACTGGCAAGCAAACTCCCTGTGTATAGCTCAACCTGTGATCTTTCTCACTCTATTTTCTGCCACTTCTCACTTAAGAGTGAGTGGATGAGTGAATGAGTGAGTCAATCAGTCAGTCAGTCAGTGAGAGACTGGGTGGGAATCTGACTGTTTGGCAAGGCTAACTCACCACACAATCACCAGTTTGAATTAACTATCCGGACTACTTGGGCCCCTGGAATTGTGGCAATCCACATTTGTGGGTTGTGGGGTCTGGGGATTTTCTTTGATTTAAAAGTTTGTTTCCATTTCTTTTTGGATTAGACTTTAGATGTCTTTCTGAGAAGAATCCTAGTAATACCAGAAGGTGAGGTTCATTGACAACCTTCATTCAACCCAGACCCAGGATGTCTGTTAGAGTAATGCTGGTGATTACAGGTGAGTGTAGGAGTTTGCCCAAGATTCACAATGCCTAAGTGTGTTCTGTAAGCACCAACATAGACAGACTGCCAGAGCTGGCCTTAGAGATGAATCAAAGCAGACATGAAGAGATGCTAACTTTGAGAAAAGAATCTAGGGATTGTAATTCCAAACACAAAGTACCTCCCACAATATTTTCTGAAAATTTTGAAAGCTGGCTGAAGCAATGTTTTCCTCATTTCATTTTAAGTGCCAAGGACAAACTCATGATTTTTTGGCTGTCCTATATTAATGACTATTTAACTATGATGACTGAACAAATGTGGTAAGGTAAAGGACTTTCAGGAGAGATCACCTCTTACTTGTAGTCAGCAATATTCAATATGCATTTTTGCCAATACCTTAAATTTTTCAGGACAAGAGAATGCAAGAAAGAAACAAAAGTGAGAAGAGCTTAGTTGTGGACAAATTAAACCTGAAGTTAGCCTCAGCAAGCTCCTAAGGAATAAGCCAGTACTATATATAATGTTATTTATAAAGAATTTTTTTACTCATTTGGCTTGTGACAATGCAAATCTGAAAGCTGTCTGAGCTGAAACATGACCTAGCTCACCATAAGAGTGACACAGTGTGAGTGATATGTTTGTTAAGATTCTGCTCTAAATGCTTTTCTTTCTATCTGGCTAATCTCTGAAGGCATGACATAGAAAATGTGTTGCAGAGGGCATGTAAACTTCTAGGTAGGCTTACATACCCCTTGAGGTTATTAATAAACCAATTCACAGGTAAATAAAGGTTTGTTTCATTAGGCTCATTAGACATACTTCTGATAACATACCAAATGTTATAATACAAAGGTGACTATGAGTAGAAAGAGGCATTCTAAATGTAAACACAGCAGCAAGCTTGTCAAACTGCAGCTTGGCTAGCTTCCCAGAAGATTTCCAATAGCTCAGACTGAGTCCCTGAAAAGTCCATTTTCTTAGGATCAGGAATGGAATATGGGCAAACTGACAAAAATGGCTGAAATTAGGCTGGACTTGCAGAGAAACCAGAATCCAGAGAGATAAGTGACTTAGAAGCTTCTTGAGCCAGAAAGATATTAAGATCCTGAGCAATCTGCTCTATGTGACTTTGCTTGAGCAAAGGGATTGAACAAGATGACCTTCAAAGGAACCTCAATCAGTTCCTGATTCCGTGATTCTGTGACACAAGTGTTTTTATCTAGAGTGGAAAAACTACCTTACCAAGTTAGTACAACTGAGGTTGCTTTAAATTGTATTTCTAATCCACCATGGATCAGGTCAGTTGGTAACTGGGAATCTCTATTTCAAATTGGATGAAAACATGATAAAGTCTGGTACGACAGATTGAAATGGTGCCACCATTCAAATTGACATCAGAGTATGAAGTTGCAGGTTGTGCTAGGACTCTCTGAGATAAGATTCCAGGCACATCAAGTAGGAGTCATTGTAAAATAGAGTATTTGTGTCACTTATTTATTCCACCAAGGCCTCATCAAGGTTTGGGTTCATTTGAGGACTATTTCCTTCATAACTAAAATCAGCCAGGGCTCTCTCCTAATGTCCTAAAAGAATGATACTGTTGTACATTGCCTCACTGACAATATGGATAGGGCAATGATAGAAAAGAGATGTCAAGAGCAGTCTTACAGTCCTTTGCAATACAGACCAGATTCTCCGGAAATCAGATGGAGCACTTCCAGGTAGTTCAGATGTAAATCATCAAGCACTAATTTAGCTTTTGATACTTAAAACAGTTAGGAAGTATTCAACCAAACAGTTAAAATATACATCATGCTGAGACAATAATACACATTACGAGAGAACAACCTGTAAGTAAATATGGGAATTTGGAGACCCTATGCTTAGAGAGGAACAAGAAATAGACTCAACAGTTGCTTTTAAATGATTTCAAGATCAGGAGTGTTCACTAGCTCAGTCATAGTTCTGGTATTTGCCTACCTAAGACTGCTGCTAAATTACATACCTTATGAATATGAAGTGGAAACAAGGACTTTACAACTTCCTTTTTCTATTTGCTCTCCTGGCACCTTGGAATCTGATCTCCCCCAGTCCTGCCCTGCAGACAGTTTTCCCAAGCATTTATTAATTTCTTTAAATATATTGAACACATTTATATTTTGTTTTTGAAACATAGACTGAATTTTCTGATGCATTTCTGTTGTTGTTGCCTAGAATATTTATCCATGGAATTCATACTGAGCTCATGTCAGTCCCCAAGACTATTGGAATGATAGTGAATGAACTTGTAACCTTTTTATTTTAATTATTTTTTAGCTATATCAATTATCTTTAGGTGCATTTTCATTACTTTTCAGGTGTAATAGCTTTTACCCACCTATCTACGTATAAGAAATAGTCTATCCTGGTTGATAACAGTGTGCCCTTAGGATATATTTAGATATCAAAGTCAATACCAGAGGCATGCTCATTTGCTTTTGGCAAGAACTAATTTTTAAATATTATGATATTATTTAACTTAATTACACTAATGGATGAGAGTGTCCTATGATCAGTACAGGAAATCTTTGATCATAAATCATTGATCTATTCTTCATAAATATACAGATTTTTCACCTGTCTTGCAGCAATGATAATGGGAAAGTGCAGGGGTTTTAGTGTTTTTCTCTTGTGGCAAAAGGGAAATAAAATAACTTTACATGACTTAAAAGCATAATAAAACTGGAGGGGTTATAGTTATATCACAAAAATGTAGTGAGGGATTCTTGAAAAAGTAGTAAAGTATATGATTATAGGTACTATTAAGTAGTGAGTAGTAGAAAGGTTATGGCTACAAAGATGTCTTATAGTGCCTAAAATCCTACAGCAATAATTTAATTAGGAATTAGTTTGCTTTAGCAACTAAGAAAACACATCAAAGTCTAGTGACACTGTAAAGTAGATGAGCAATACAGTTACAGGGAAATATTTAGGTCCAGCTGAATGGTTTAGATTGAAGAAATCAGCCTACAGGTGCAAAACAAAAAACTGACACTAATTAGAAGTCACATTTGTACAAGACCTAATCTTGGAGATGACTGGAGGAGATGTTTCCAAGTAGATGCGTGTCTTTGAATAGAATCACCTGCACTGAAGGGGCAGGAGGAAAGTCTTGGTAGTAAAATGTCAGAGGAAATAACAAGGAACAGCCTCTGAGTTTTACAGACAGACATTATGTTCAGCCAGGCTATGAAGTTAACTGCAGTAAGGCTGATTCCAGTGCTGATTAATACCTGAACTGGAATACTCTCATACAGCTTTATAATGTGATGTATAAAAGGCAACCAGACGGTGGAATAAATTTTGACTGAAAGAAACTTGAGGCAGTGTTAAATTCTGAAAATGGAGTAAAGGTGAAACTGCAAAAATATAATTGTGAAACTTTCAGACATGGAAACTACCAGCTCTTGGCTTAATTCATTGACTTCATGTCCTGCCTCCATACAGAGAAGAAAAGGAGCCAGGAAGCAACTGTGGTCTCTTAATCTCATCAGTAGAATCCAACTCTCAGATTTTTTCCCAACCACTGAACATTTTTTTCCAAGACACTGAACATTTTTTTCCTGATTTCTGTTTCCACTGTGGACTAAGCCCTCTGTTATAATCAGAGACCTTCTTCCCCCTTTTCTTCCATCAGTATCTTTTGCCTTTCTCAGCCTGTTCCTCATTCTCTTAATCCTTCCCCCTCTCACTTCAATTCTGATAATTTCATCAGCATTCATCTTCTTTTCCTTTTTTCTGTTCTCATTCTTTGCACATACTTTCTTTTTTTTACAGTATAAACCTTTTGTTTGGTGGGGGTTTTTTGGTGTGTTTTTTTGTTTGTTTGTTTTGTTTTTTAGATTTTTGGGGTTTATTTTTTTTTGGGGGGGGAGTTTGTATAGTGTTTCACTTGAAAATAAAACTTGAACAAAAGTGAATATGATATGAAAATATGTAATTAGGAAGGAGAGGAGCACAAAAGAATTTGTAGAAAGGAAAACTGGGGTTCAAATTTTATCACAGATTTCAAGACTTGAAAAAAAACTTTGTTATTATCCAGTCTGACATCATCTTGCTTGGCAGGAGCTGGAAGGCTTTTTTTTTTTTCTTAATTAATTGATGTTTTAACTGTATGCTTTTTAGATGCAAAAGCCTCAATCTGTTTTTCAAAGTGTGTGGCAGAGATGCACATACATAAATTGTTCCAATTCTTAATTATGCTCAGCGCTATAATAAAATACAGTTCTATCCTAGTCTAAACTTGACTGCTTTAAACTGTTAGGAATAGGACTTTTTAATGCATTTATCTCATAATGAACACTATACTCAATTTCTCTCCCCCATTAAATACTTTTATATTGCTATCAGCCCATCTTATAAACTTGTTTTAGGTAAACTTCAGCTCCTTTACTATTCTTTTGTAAAAAAAGGTTTATCCAGTCTTCTTTCCTCCTATTTTTTTTCTTGCAAACCTTCTCAATTTTCCCTTAGCACTTTAGTCACCCATAATAATATTTAAGGTCTTAAAAAAGCTACTTGATTTTTCAGTATCTTTTAGGGTCAATAGAAGGTGTGGAGACTTGGCTCCTGTCAGGCCAGACACAGTCTCTAAATCTGGGCTTATGAATTTAGCCTAATTCATATATTTTGGAGATAGACATCCCACCTATGTATTACACCTGCAGAGAGCCACGTTCTCTTGTGATTTCACCTGATTTGTGTGGTAGTAATTAGGGTTTTTTTTTTTAAAGCAAACTCACAAACTCTTGCCATTGATGTTATCTCACTATAATGTTAATATTTATTTCATACACACTCTTAACTCCTCTGTTTGTCTGGTCTTGCTGCACTACTGTCAGTATTTCTAGTGAGGAAATAACAGATCCTATAGTTGTTTCTACAAAGTAGAAAGGAAATGGATATTCAACCTTTTTTAACCCCGCAAGGTTGCAATTTTTCATCTAATTCACACAAAATACAAGATTCAAGTTCTAAGCCTAGCAGCGCCCTCTGGATCTGTTTTGTTGATTCTGTTACTTCATTGACCAAAGATAAATACATAACTCTCACGCACTAAATGCTTAGGATTAGGCCAAGTTTATTTTCTTTTGGTGTCACTTTGTATCTAGAAGTCAATTGCTAATTTAAAACAAACAAAAAAAATTTTCATTGCTCCTCCCAGTTAGTCTGGACAGTTTCTGAACTTTGTGGTGAATATGATAATTTTTTTCTATTCAGATAGATAAGGGTAGATATAATCTAATCTATCCATCATTATCTATGTAGTTTTAAAAATCTTATACTAAATAGCAGCAAAATTGTTGGTGTAAATAGAGCTGGAGAGAGAGAGAAAAATTAGATAGAGCAACAAAATCAAGAACTAATTAGAGCACAATTGGAACACCTCACTAACAGATTATGGAGGAATGAATATTAATGATATTTTGTACAACATTGCTATTGTTTTTATGGAGTACTTCTCATTGAATGCGTTATTAATGTATTCAAGGTAAATGACCCAAGTTTCCAGGCTGATCTGGTTTAGACTGGAGATATTAAATGGTTACAGGGCCTCTGGAATCAGGGAGGCAAAACTAGCTCAGAGCCATTTTTACCTCTGGTCTTTGAGTTCCACATCCAGGAGAGACTGACTGATATAACTCAGAAATGGTAATGTTACCTTGAAGGATCCAAGGTTATGGGATGGCTATTCATATCTGCATACAGCTGGAGTGTAGGACAATTTTTTTTTTATTGCTCTCTTAAAATTTCTGTAAGTTTTTCTTTGTATTCAAACACAGTTGAATTGGTTGGATTTTCAACAATCTATATAAGACATAACTCTTTCTTTCTGGACTTTCTTTAAATATTCAACCACTACCTTCCTGAGGAATTTAACATGAACTTTTCCTATGCATTATCCATGCTGTTAAAATTGTAAGCAAGGAGTTAGGAAAAAGAAAATTACATCTCTTGAAATACACAGATGCATTATTCTTTGCTAAGCCATATTTTTTTAATGTAATAATGCATTTAAATAGTGAAGCAGAAATTATATTCCCTTTTTATTCTCTCTACTTTTTACTTTCTTTTGCTCTAAGAGTAAAATGTCAAAATTCTTTTAACAGATCAGAATCTCATTACAAGAGATAGTTGAGATAATGGCACCTGTCAAGATCATATTTCTAAGGCAAATGGTCATTGGTCTTATAATATCAGGGAAATATACTGTTATATCATCCATGCTATACCATATATACACTAAAGTCTTTGAGAAAATAAATCTATAATTTAGGATTCTGAAGGAACTGTTATTAGAAGTGATTGTGATAATTGTATTGACAATCTGGTCATCACTGACCACATCCATTGCATATTCTGTAGCCTTCTCCCTGTGTGACAGAGTTCCCAATTTCCCTTTCACTAAACTGTCAGCTCTTTTGCCTGCTTGTGCTGGTCTGAAAGTAAACCAGTGGGCGAAATGAACCCAGCTCAAGAGCAGTTACAAGTCAGAGTTAAAATTTACTAAAAAAATACAAAATACAATGATACAGAGAAAAATTGTTTTAACCCACAAAGAATAGATGTGTAACCCAGCACCCTGGGGCACAAACAGAATGGTATTCATTAGCTCCTGAGCAACACGTGGTCCCTCTGAGTACAAAGTAAAAGGAAAGGAAACCTGTTGGTGAGGATGATGGTCATAGTTCTGTCAAAGTAATGACCACAGTCTTGTCAAGAGTGGCAGTCACAGTCCTGTCAAGGTTCAGCGGTCCTCCTCTGGATCCAACAAATGGCACCAGAAGTCCTCAAAGCCCAAGATAATATATGGTCAGGTTCAGGTGGAAAAGCCCAGTACCTCCCTCAGGGCAGGGAGTTTCACAATGGGTGATTTAACTCTCTGAGTCATAGGATATTTTTGGAATCTTTGATAGTCTGAGTCGTTGCAGCTGCCTATTGTGCCAGTCCCTAAGGGCCCATTAGCAGACGTGACCCCTCAGGCTTAGTGTGAAGGTGCTAGTGCCTCCCTGGAGGGGAGTTATTGCAGTTGAGTCACCGGTGTGAAGACAGAAACACTTCCATGCCTCACAGGGTTCTTTAACACCCAGCTTGTTGCCTGAGGGGTCAGGTGTGCCCTGGGCAGCTGCTGCAAACAACCGATTATTAACAGTCCATCAGAAATGACACAGAGGGTGTAGAATACACACTTTTGCTTATACCTGCATAGTGACAAATTGGTTCCAGACCCTGTAAGCACGACACTACTCTTGCTAGTAACTTGTTTCCTTCTGCCAGTTTCCACCTGTCACATTCTCCATCATATCCCTGTTACATCAATTAATCATAAAATGCCTATGCCATTGTGCTTTAATTATCCACATATATCTTATACATATCTGCATCAGTTACACACATCTGTATTCACTACACTCCTCCCTTTTTTACCTGTATCTCCATTCCTTGCTTTTCTGTCACATCTTTTGCTGTTTTCTCCTGGAAATAAATAATTCAGGGACTGAAGATCTGTAAAGTGTTTGGGATAATGAATTGCATCTGCAGGTACAATGCTGTTAAACAACTGGACATTTACAATTAGCAATTGATTAGCTGACAATTATGCAGGTAAGTGAAACAGATGGCTGTACTAATCATATGCAAGAGTTGCATACATTCCTTTCTTCCATTTCTGTGTAAACCAAAATGGACTAGTTTTTTTCCCCCACTATCTGGAAAATCCCCTGCAGCTTTAAAATTGATTAGATAGTCTGTAAAATGTACCATGGTACTTCAAGACAAGAAAGATAAATAATACTGAGCTGAGCCTCATTTTGTTGTATCAGATTGTACAGGTAATAAAACTGAGGGTGAAAAGCCATGTGTAAATGTTTTGATCACGTTCTGCCCTACCTACATCTTGAGAAGCATTAGGCAGCTGCTTCATTTCAAATCAATGAGCATTGCATGTGTCCTTATGAAAAATTAAATTAATGTATGTAGTTACCCTAGCATCTGTCCCTGCTTCTGCTGAAGTCAGTGAGGAAACTTCTGCCAGGAAACAGGCGCAAGTCCTTAATATTATCCACTATAATTATTGTTACTCATAGTTCTGTGTTGATTAACTTGCCTCTAAATAAAAGGAAGCACAGAAATAATTGTTTTAAGTGGAAAAATGCTGATTCTAAATTCTGAAGTGTGCATACAGTGCTGATCAAATTCTGCCAATAGCTTATGTTGTGTAGTTACAGTGAAGTAAAAGTTATAGCCTGAATTTATTTTCTTTTTCAAGAACACATAGTTAAATTAATTACATCTAAACTGTACAGGTAGAACAACTGAAAAAAAAAATCTATATTAGCATTATTCAAATAGTTGTTAATCTCAGAAAGTGTTTTAATAATACCTGCTTCCATAACAGTATTCCTGTGCTAGTTGACTCAATCTTTCAAGGAAATCTTTTCCTACTGAGTCAAACCACTAACTTTGTTACACTCTGACTGGTCAGATCAGATTCTTTAGTCCCCCTCTATTGTGCAACTAGCAAGGGAGGCAGAAGTGTCCTAGTATTGATGGTGAAACAGCAGCACAAACATCCACTTTTATTTTGAAATCAGTCCATTTAATGACCTATAACTCAAAAAGTTGTTGAAACTATTATGCTGAATCTTTTTTATGGGATGATTGATTTCCTTCCAGGCTTGCAAAACTAGATTTTAAAACTGAATTTCTTCAGTACCTTAAAAATCTCAGTTTTTAATGAAAATTATTAAAACAACCCTATTTTTCTCATGAATATAATGTCTCTCTGGAACCAAGAAAACAACAACAGCACAGAAATTAGTTCAATAATGGCCTAACACTTAAATGCTACGATTTATAAGAATTGTTCTATTCAGGTACCAGCTAGAAGTTAAAAACATTTTTGTTTCTGTGATAACCACTAGTTTTCACGAGCTTCTAAAATTTTACCTATAATGTTTAGATCTGTTATTTCTGTGCTTTAGAGAGGAAAATCTTGGATCAAATAACTAGGCACCTTATCTAGAAAGCCTAATATTCTCTTGCTCAGACTATATCCTCAGGTAAGGTACCTGCAGCTCCATATATGTTCTCTTCAAAGAAATACAAACATTCTTCTTAAATTCCATTTGTTGACAGATCAGATATTTGGAAGCCAGTTGAAATTCATGGATCTATGCAAGCTTATGCCAGCTGAGCAACTGACCCTAATCCCCCATCCCTCCGTTTATCTGAAAGAAAAAGGCTTCTTTTCAAACATCAGATAAGTCTGCTAAGTGACAACAGTATATTTATCCACCACGTCATTTGCAAAACCCAAGTGTTTAAAAGTGAGGAAATGAAATGTTAAGGATGCCATAAATCTTTGTGTTCACAAGGAATCTGAACCAACTCTTACTGAAATCCACAAGAGTCTTTCCACTTCTTTTAGTCAGAGCTGGACTCAGTCCATAGTAAATAAGTATTTTGTCAAATATATGGCCAGATATGCCACTAAGGGATGCTGATCTGTGTATATGAATGGTCTAATGTGACAGCAACAGTAGCAAGAGGGTGTTGTGTTCTAGACATTTGGTGTAAATACAAACTCCATGGAGAGGTCAGGAAAAATTACTATAGTCAAAAAGCACCATTTTCCAAGTGTGGGTATCAGCTATCTTTTTCTTCTCTGATTTATAGTTTTGCACCACTTATTAAGATCAAAGAATCTGAAACACATGGGGGAAAGGCTGGCACTTGTTTTTTCTCACTCACCTAGAGTCCTTATTATCAAAGGTATGAATAGTCTGTCAATTTTCACTATCTACAATCTATATACTTCACAACCTTCAATGAAATAAGGCTTTTTTCCAAGCATTTGAATAAATTCACAACTATGTAGTAAAGAATTGTAGCATAATATGTAAAAAAGTACTTCACCTTTTTAATTTATTGAGTACTCCACTCATTTTAAACCCACAGAACAGCAGCATTCTTCTAATAACTTTGTGTGAAGTATTCTTATTCAAAATTAGCAATAATGAAGCATATGTACTCTCTTCACAGCTTACAAGCACACACTGACTTTTAGCATCTTACTGTAACTAACCTTAACATATTAACATTTACATTTTAAATGCTGGTAGAAGCCCTTCAGCTTCAATTGCATGGCAAACTATTGTTAGCAACATGATTAGGGAAAAAGGATTTGAATGACTCTGACTTTACGTCTTCTGAGGAAGAATAATTACTCCACATTTATTTTTTCTTAAAGATTGTTTTTTAAATATGCCATTGACCTTTCTAAATTCAAATAATAAAGATATGTCTAAAATAGAGTAAAAATATGCAAGCAGGGCTCAAGTTTGCTCTGTACATATAGATTGGATTTTTAGTGGCACAAAGTTCTTTAATGAAAGAAGTAACAGGAGAAGTCTCCATAGAAATGTCACTAAAATGCATCTGATTCAAATCTGGATCTGTCAGAGAGGATATCAAAGAAACTTGTAACAGACATTGATAAAATTAGTCCACCATAACTTCAATTGCACAGACCTAAAGGCATCATTTTTTTCTACAATAATCTTATAAAATATATCTTTATCAGACTCATATTGCTAGAATGTAATTTTTTCCCTCTTCTAGGTAAACTGCTAGATGATTAAGTAGACTTTCAGTTTTCATGATTTTTCTTGAAGGAAAAACTAATAATTAGGAAAAAAATTACAGAATAAGATATTGTCCAGAAGTATTTGCATGAAAGTATAATCAAATTATAATAGAACTGATATCTTACAGGAGCATTCCAACTGGTTTTATTTATCCAGACAACAGAGATGGCTTAAGGCTACAATCTTCAAACAGGTATATCCAGGAGAATAACAGATACTGTCTCAATATGCTGAAGAATTCTTGTTTTTCTTGTGTAAACGATAAAGATGTTGGATATAGCTTACATCACAGGAAATCCAGTAATTTCCTTAAGAAATAAAATAAATTCCATCCCTGGAACTACTTATAATCTTATTATAGCTTTGGTACAACTAGTGAGACTAAAGGAGAAGGTGATGCAATATATATGTTTGTTGTATTTCCAACTTGTTTACCTCCCAGCCAGTTTCTGGTTCTATATATTCCACATATGAGTTCCGGCTCAGCACTATAGGTTACAGCTGTCTCCTTAAATCCATAGACAATGTATACTGCATTGTATTTTAAGCCTGATCCAGAGCATACTATGTTTTTACCTATTTGAACCCAAACTATAATCTTGAAGCACTCACTGGACATAGAGCCAGACTTTTGGTGCATTGGGCTGTCTAGCTTTTGTCATGAATTTTAATGGTGAAAAACTTGCATCTGTTCCTAACTGCCTTTCAGCTGTTAGTCACTGCTGCATAGCTGATAGCAGAAACAGATGGGGAAGAGGAGAGTTACTCTTTTTTGTAATCAGTTAGCCAACTCAGCTGGGACAACAGTTTGTGGAATAAATGGCAATGCTTGACCTCAACCCCAGCCTCAACATCCAGTGAAGAGTATCTGAGATGGCTCTGGTTGTTTGCACAGTGCTGTACTTGAGCTGATAAGCTTCAGTGGAGATGGCCTGGTTTTGCATGGAATTAATCCTTGTGTAGCAATTTCTGTATATATGGAACAATTAATCTCCAGTCCAGATAAAGTATCCATACTAACCTGTGCAAGTCCATGCTGAGAGGTTCTAGAGGTGCTCATTCACATGACTAATTATGCACAATAAACAAGATACTTTGCATTATTTATACTCAGGTTTTCCTGAATTTTAACCAGATCTGATTTAGTTTTTAAGATATTACAATGGATGATACTCATTCTGCTGTTGTGTCTGTTATGTCCAAAGAGAGCACCTAGGAAGTGGAGAGGAAACTTGTCTGTTGAATTTTTCAGATGCTGTACTCTATAATGCTCTAAAGGATAGAACCCTCTGAAAGGAAAAGCGGGATTAGTCCTCTGTTGAGAGTAAATGAGCATAGAAAATTACTTTAGGTAAAGAAATTTCCAAAGCTAGGTGTTGTGCAAGGTGTCAAAACAAAAGATTGGTGATTACATATTCACAACTTGAATATAAAAACTTTTTCTGTAAGCTTAGAGAGAATTCTGGAATATTTTATAACTTAAAAACCACTCAAGAGGTTTCTGGAATGATAGTATGTCTTCTGGAAAGCTAACAGTAAGTAAAAGGGAAATTTGGGTATGAATATGACAGCTTGAAGAAAAGATTAGATTCAAATATAGTTTTCTTTCTAAGCTTTTCCAATTGTCAAATCAAGAATTTAGCTGCATTGTTTATTTGGTGCTGCACCACCCTCTAAAGAAAAGTATTTCCTAATATCTGATCTGAATTTCCAAGGTTCACTGAGTTTTGCCCCTTGTTGTATCAAAACTTTGTTACACATAAACAGCTTGACTCCCTCATATTAGTAACAGTCCTTTAAGTAGTTTTAGTCAGACACTAGGTCACACTTTTAAGTAAGCTCAACTTCCACAACCTCCCCTTCTAGATCACAGGGTCTAACACCCTAACAGTCTTCACAGGCATCTGCTGGAACCTCTCCCTTTTCCAGAAGCCCTATGGAACATGGGATTGGGGCAAAACTAGGTAAGCTTTTTCAGATACAGCTTCACCAGTACCAAACTAACGTGACAATAACTTTCCTTAACCTGCTGGCAATGTGCCTCCTAACATAGCCCATTATGTGATTTGCCTCACTTGTGATGAGAGTGCATCCTTGCTTTATGACACTCAGCCTGGAGGTCACCTTATCTACTTTTGGATAATTGGTTGTATTGGCCTTTTCTGCAAGTTCACAACATAATAAGTTCTGGTACAGTTATCTGATTTGCTTAATACAATTATTTTTTTATAGATTTGTATAAGACTTGGCTTAGACTAACAATTTGCCTAGACATTGAATAGATTTGGGTGGCTTCTACAGTACTGCAGTTATATATATACATTATTCATTTATACTATGAAAGCAGGGCAATTCTCTCAGATTGCCAACTTTAATGATGGTTCTTTCCATGAAGCAGGATTCACATTTGGTTTAGGAAAACTACTGTTCCCTAGACCATAAGCAATTTTCCTGAAATTATTCAGTGATTCATCCATAAAATTTGTATAAGATGACTTAATGTACAGTATGACTCTTAGATATAGTGAAATATAAAATATTTTTCTGTGGGATTTGTGAGTTAACCCCTTGATTTCAGGAAAACTCTTTTTTGGTGTGTTTTTTATTTGATTTCCTACTACTTTATGTTTTCAATTCTGGACTAATTCTTTATTTCAAATCTTCAGAGGTTTGGAGGAGCAAGCATTCTTTCAATATCTTACTTGAGAAATTTTCCCTTTGTGACAAATTTATTATGTTCTTTGGTTGGTACAGCATTTATTTCCTATTTACTACCTGTTTACTGTGTGGCAAATTCTTTTTTTGGTAACAAGTTCAAATTTGCAATGGAGACCCCCAAAGCCAAAACTATATAGAAGTGCATGAGACAGTATACATTCCAAAAACAAGTTTGTCTGTTTTTAAGACTATCAGGAGTATGCAGCGTTACTGAAGAAACACAATGAAGTGTTCTACTTTTGTACTTGTTTCTCTGGTGATCACAACAAGAAAATCAATTGTTTCACAAAGATCTTCCACTTCTACTTATTATCATGAATAATATTCATCACCAAGGAAAAAACTTAAGGAACAATAATGAATTAATACTGATTCTTGTTTTATGTTTCCCCAAAATAGCAATCCGTTTTTTGATATATGGTGAGATTAGCAGACAGAAAGAGAGTTGAGGTTCCCCTACTGGAGTTAAGCTTTGAAAAGATAATTCCTGAAAATTTAATATGGCTATGTTCTATTTGCCCTACAGATAAAACCAATGTAATTTCAATAAATCTGATAACATATGGCATTGAGTTTTGAAGGAACTTTTACATCAGGAGGTGTAAATGATGACTTCTTTATTAAGAGTACAACAGTACTGTTTGATTAAAATATAGGTATGTGATTTTATTTTAATTGAAAAGTAATTCTTGTGAAGATACTTTCAATTTTTTTGGATCCAATAACTCCTATGTCTGTGAGAAGTCAAAAGAAAATGAAAGAAAAGAAAAGCAAACCCCTGTATGTTTTACCTAAGTGAGATGATGTGCTTTAGACTTTTAGAATACAAAAGAAAATAGAACTGTGGATCAAACAATAGCTCACTATCAATTCATTGCAGTGCATTGTAGTTTCAAGGTCTTCCAAGTAGTTCACCTTTAGGAGGATATGAGAAGAGAATGGTAAACAGTGTCAAAATATAACTCTATTCAATACAGTGTTTATGTGCGTGCTTAGATACCCATGGTTTCTGATTATACATTTTTAAAAATGGATTTTTATAGTTTGATTTTTAGGTTTCATTTTTTTCCTTTACTATTTGCAGTTTTATGGATCTGGAGGGGCAAAATAAAATGCACTGACAACAGAATTGCCGAACTGTTTAAAATTAGTATGTGTTTTTGGAAGAGAAGCTACTTGTTACTAAGAACCTGATTTATGTTTTTGGTTCCACATACGCAATCTCCCACTCATTTGGTTCAGTCTTCAAATAAATAAATTAATATGGTTTTACAGCAGTGGTGTTAGACAGCGCTGAGAACCAATTGCATGGATAACAGAAATTGTGACTATTTCTACCAGTGTGAGTTCTACTCCATAAGTTTATGTGTGAGGATGCTGATGACTGAATATCGTTAATCAGTCTGGCTGTGGGATGTGGTTTTTCTGCTTGGGCACCATCAGCACTTCTGGAGAGACCTGCAGCAATTCAAGTATGACTGCACACTTCTGGAGTGAGGACTAAAGATGAGAGCCTGGGTGGTCTGCACTTCATTCATGCCAGTGAATGGGAATGGCTTGAAGAGGAGCTGACGGATCTTGTGAGTCAGTAGCTGGTCATTGTTGTGCAACTTCTGTTGACATCAAGGACTTAGTTTTCACATCTCTGAGGACTCACCAAGTGAGGTGAAAGTCTCTTAGCCAATAGGCTGGCCTACCTGGTGAAGAGACTTTTAAATTAGGAATGGAGAGAGAGTTGACAATGCCCAGTTCAGTAAGGAAGTGGTGAACAGAGTTGGCAAGCCAAGGGTGCATGGGTAGACAAGAGAGAACTCATAACCAAAAAAAAAAAAAAAAAAAAAGCCCAAAACAAACCAGCACTGAAAAGTGGGCCATTCCAGCTTTTACACATAAATAAGCAAATGTTCTTGTGCTTTTCCCAGGACATCAGAATGAACGCAGCCCATCTGAAGTGCCTGTATGCTAATGCACACATCATGGGCAATGAACAGGAGGAATCAGAGGTGTGTGTGCAGGGCTATGATCTCACTGCAATCACAGAGACATGGTGGGATGACCCACATGTGCTGCCATAGCTGCATATAGGCTCTTTAGCAAGGGTATGCCAGAATGGCATTAATGAGGACTCGACTTTCGTGTAAGTGAGCGGCTGGGATGCATCAAGTTCTGTCTGTAGAAATATGATTGGGATCAGCAAGCAGACCAGAGTCAATGGAAGATGCCTGCTATCAGCTGCTTGATCAGGAAGAAGTAGATGAAGTCTTCTTCAAACAACTGGAAGAAGCTTCACATTCACAGGCCCTGGTCCTCATGGGGACCTTTAATCACCCTGAGAACTGCTGAAGCAGCAACACAACAGAACACAAGTAATACATGTCTGCACTGCTACATGCTGGGGACCAACTGGCCGAAAGCACCTTGGCAGAAAAGGATCTGGGAGTTCTGGAGAGCAAGCTGATCATAAGCCAGCAATGGCAGCGTGTCTTCTTGCAAGAGAACGCTGACATGGTCCTGAGGTCTGCAAGGAAGAGAGTTGCCAGCAGGGTAAGATAGATGATGCTTCCACTTTACTGTGTCCAGTGCTGGGCTCCCCATGCTGAGAGAGACATGGACATACTGGAGAAGGCCCATGGGTATGATGAAGGGCTTGGACCATCTGTCATATAAGAAGAGGATGAGAAGGCTGGAACTGTACAGCCTGGAGGAGAGCAAGCTCAGAGGAATCTTATCAGCATGTGTAAATACATCATGGGATGAAAGTAGAGTATAGAGCCAGATATTTCTCAGTGAATGGACAAGAGGAAATGCGAACAAAATAAAGCACAAAAAAAAATCTATTAAAATGGGAGAAAATACTTTTTTTTTTTCCACTGTAACAGTGATCAAACACTGGAGCAAGTTGCCCGGAAAGGCTGTGGAGTTACCACCTGTGGAGACATTGAAAACCTGAATGGGCATGTTCCTAGGTCATCTAGAGCAGATGACCCTGCTTGAGCAGAGGGACTAGAAAATTTCCAGAGGCATCCTCCATCATCCACCATTTGGTGACTTTATGAAACCAGTTCTTTTCAGAAAGCAGGACAATATGTCTTGCCATTGTTTATTTTGCAAGCTGACGATTTGAGACAAATTTGCAAAAATTTTTGGTTTATTTCTCAGAAAAAAACCCTACAAACCTACTTGAAATGAAAAGATTAAATCATATATAAAATCTTTACTGAAAAAGTGGTGAAACTATAAACTAAAATATAGTTGCATCTACACAGTAATTATCAGGAGGCTTTAGTGTATTTTCACCAAGGCATCATGTGGGTTACCATGGATGACTTGAGACTGTGTTTCAAGATATAAATAAAGCAAGGATCTAGCTTTGTTTCACAACTAAAACATTTCTCATTCCCAGGAGACTGTGCAGACATTAAGCACCTGCATAATTTAAAGGAGGAGAAGTAGTTCCTTGAGCTTATATAGGTCTACTTACTTAGAGACCCATCTATGCATGTTTATAAAGTGAAAATTGTTGAAAATCACAAATAAGTCATCTTCAACTTTATGTCTTGTTGTATAAAATTAATGTTTCTTTTTCTCCTATTAAAAAAAATCTTGTTGCTAATAATTTAAAAATTCAATTCCACATTTTTTCATAAATCATTCCAAATAGCTTTTCTTAAAATATACCTGCCAATTTTAAATACAATAAATCCAATTTCAAAAAGGCAGGCTCTTACAAAACATCCAGTCTCAGCTAATTATTTCCCTTGCCTCCATATGTAATGTGCTCTAAAATAAAATATTGTGTAGAGCTTATAACTTTACAGAACAGTAGACTCAAAATTACTGTAGAGTGTCTTTATGTATAAAAGCAAATTAATGGTTCAAACTTACACAATTTTAATATGCTTCATTGACAACAAAATGTTTTTTCCTATAAGATAATTCAAATTTTTACAAGCACCATGTATAGTTTTTGATGCTTTTTTTCAGAAAGGTCTAGTAGCTAACTAAGCCTAGCAGCTAATTTTAATGTAAATAGTAGATTGCAATCTATTATTTACACCCTAAAGAGAAACCTAAACCAGACACAGGTTAAAAAAAAAAAAAAAGAATAAAATATAGATAGTCCAAGCCATCTTGTAGTGGATAAATGAAAACTAAAGAAGAAAAAAAAAAAGAATGAAAAATATTATGGGTGGCAAATTTATGTCTGCAAATCTGCAATGGTACCAGGGCTTTCACAGTTGATGGACTGAAAATCTGTTTTTCTACTAAAACAGAAATAGTCATAAATGATGAATTCTGAGGCTCTAAAACTGATATAATGAGTTCATTGCAAGGATCTGCTCTTTACAAAGCAGCATTGCTTTATAAAGTTTTTAAATAAAATATTTTTGAAGAAAAAAACACAAGGGTGGAATACTTACTTTAAGTCACCTATCTCTTTTCTTCAGCCTGTTCAAGCAGGAGGCCATTGGGATTAAAAGGATATAAGATTCCCAAACACTTAAGCCCAATGCCCAGCAAAGATTCTTCAGCGACAACAGCTTGCCCAACAGGAATGCTATAAGGATAGTTTGCTTTGCGCCAGCTAAGTGTTGAACCAACAAACATTGAACCCCATGTGCTTCTAGCATCCTTACTGAGATAGATGAGATTCCTAGAAACCTTATGTCTAGCAGTAGGTATTACCATATGGCTCAGAGTGAAGTGCAAGAATTCAGTAATGCAGTGATGGAATAATCTGCTTACACGAGAAGCTTTATCTGAGCATTTTCAAGAGGATGTTCTTTGTACCAGTTCCTATGAATTCTGTTAAATAATTTATTCTAGTGGCATCATCTGGGAAAGGCTTCACAAATTATAGGAAATGGAAAATAATATAAGGAAAAAAAAAACCTTTATAGAATGGTATTACATCTGTAAATGATTGCACCTAGGAAAAAGAAAAAAAGAAAAGAGGCTTCCTGAAGGGACAAATAATGCTTTTAAATCTTTTATATATAACAGAAGAAATGAAGAGAGGTGTTGTGTGCAAGCAATAAACAATAAATAAGTATTCTTTTGTCTATTGTAAGTATGAAAGAGGAAAAATGACGGTGTCATTATTCTATGTGTAACTTTTTAAACAGTTATATAACCTAAAATTAATTAAGAGTATATTTTTAAAGAAAGATGCATTTTGACATGGACCTGTGAGTAAAGCTGAAGAGTTAGTTTATTCTAATAAAGATTCTTATAGGAAGATTGCAAAAGACCTTCAGAAGACAATTAGTTGATGGTTCAACTCACTGCTCTCTTAAGTGACTCTTACTTGACTTGTCTGTTCTGATACAGTTCTCTGAATGTTATCAGACCTATTATCTTTAACATCCCTGAAACTGAAGACAGAAAGGTTTTTGAGTCACTAAATTTTCTCCATGGCAATTTAAAATAACCTTTTGGAAGAAATCTTTTTAATTCAGCTGTGCTCAAGCTCTTCAATTAGTAAATTACTATGACCACAAGTACAATAGAAAAAACATAATCTATTTTTCTGTATCAACTGGTGAATTTGGAAATGGCTTTCTTCACTACTGCACCCTTGTTTGTGATTTTTAGCTATCCAGCCCCAATTCAAATTGAAAGTAAGAGGATTAATTTGTTATGGTTATAAGCTACCTCAGTAAATTTACACAAATGGGAAAAATTACGCAGGAGAAATTAATTCTGTCCTATACTCTTGTTCTCTTTGTTCTCAAAAATACTCTTGTTCTCAAAAACTCAGAAAAGATTGCCTATGTGGAAGATACTACAACCTGCAGGAGAAATAGGTGTTCCAGTACTCAAGTTGCTCTCAAATGTCACATAAACCTTAATTAATCTCTCATCACCTAACCATTTAAATTAAACATCTGAGGTAAGAGATTATTTCATTTTAGGAGTCCTCCTACGCTTCCCCTGTAGTCAATGAAGAGACAAAGGCATCAGTGAAACATGACTCAGGTTTCAGATAAGATGACTCACTGTGAAGAGGTGTATTTCACTTTTTGTTAACCGATTAGAACCACCAATCTTGTAAATTTGCTTTCTAAATGTAGACAAGAGAAACCCCTTACATAAGTATCTAATCAGCCAATGAAAAGAGCTGAGCCTCTCCACAGGATGATTGCATCTACTCTAGAAAAGATCTGTAAGAAATGCTCTGTAAGTGCTTATCTCTCTGTAGTAGTGTCATGTAGCTCAGGCTGTAGTAATACTATACTTTAAATAGCTAAAGTTAGGTGAGACTCTTCCTTAGACTAGTTCCTTACCTAAGTACTTCATTGAGAAAGATGAAGTTGATAATGAACCTTGCATACAAGTGCTAGAGTGCAATTATTTTGTTGGAATGGGGTTGCCTTGGTCTAAGACAGCGCAATGACTGTTGAGTTTCTGAGGGTCATGCATATTCTTTCATTTTTCTGAATATTTGAGTATGTCCACAATATCCGAAAACTGCAAGGCTAAAAATTAGACTATTTAAAATGTTTAGGCCTCTAAAAATATAGCTACTTTAAAGAGATATCCTTAATCACCTCTCTTCTGCTTTAATAGCTTAATTACATTTTAAAATCTGGCTCTGTGGGGTCAGTTAATGCCCTTGTATTTTTTTCCTCTACTAGCTTCTTTAACTTTGTAACTTTTAAATCAAAATTGAGCTATAGCTCAGTTATGCTGAAAGAAGTAAATCAGACAGTTTAGAAAGAAAATCTCCCCTATATGAAATGCTAAAATATCTTTTAATTGTTTCTTTACCGGAGGCAATCTTCTCTCCTCTCCCCTCCTAAGGAAAACAACATACATATCCTGCTAACACAGCACTGTGACAGGTGTAGGGCTTCAATGTTGTCAGTTATAATCCTTTATATGTCACACCTTCAATCATGCAATGGGCCATGCATTTTAAACAGAAGTCTGTTTTCTAGTCTGTGGCAACAGAGTGCCAGGACATACACTGTACAACCATATGGGTGTATCTTTGCAGGACATATGTTGTACATCCTTAGGCACTAAAGCAATTAACAAGCAACTGTAAAGTAAATGTGATCTCCTCTGAAAAGCTTCAGAGCAGCTTTCAGTTTTCAAAATTATATTGCTAATTTATGACATGAAGAGATTCAGAATGTCAGAGGCAGGTACAGGGATCATAAATAAAAGAAACATTAAGAGGTAAATACAGGTTTATTTCCAGCAACAATTACAGTATTTTTCGAGTTAGTAAAGGTTTATGAAACTGAAGATGTTGTAAAAGTAGTAATGTCCAAAGGATAATTCAGCGTAAGAATATAAAGATACAGTAGATGAAAAAGTTTGATGTTTTTACAACAAAGCAGAATGTAATCATTATGATTTTATTTGTTGGTCTGTGTCTATACAGAACACCATGAGATAAAAATAATTTTATTTTGCATTTTCTAATGCTGCTGTGAAATCATCTATTGAACCTGCTAGCAGTCACTACATCACACAGCCCAGCAGAGCCAAGGCTGCCACTGCTCTGTGTGCCCAGCTCTGGTCAGTAGCGAGCTGCTTTGAAGTTGCCTCATAAGTTCAAGATGTAAATAGATCTTCCCGGCAGCTGGTTTAGACCTAAAACCTCACTGGGAGATGACCCTGAACCAGTCTCTCCAGTACCTGGCTTGGACCTCCTACTTCCCTCAGTAGCCAACTCTCAAACCCTCTTGGTCTCCTCAGTATCAGCTCACAGTTGTGGCCATTTCAATACCATGCTCCCAAGCCCTATACCAACACTTCTGAGTCTGCCTTGCTATTCGTTAGCAGTCACACACTGAGATACACACCCATACAAGGTGCATGCACTCCAGCCCCTCCAATTGTGCAGGGACATTCTGACCCATGGTCCCCATCTAGGTGCTGGCACACATACGTGCACACAGATTAAGCAGATCCTCACCCAGAAAAGTAAGAGTTTAGTGAGAAGATGGGACAGACCGCAGTGATCAGGCACAGGGCATGAACACACAAGTGTACTGACCAGTAACCTGTTTGTACATACCTTTTGTCTTCTTTTCCCTCTCTTTTTCCATGTTTTTATTTCCTCAAACCACCATGATCCCTCCTTTTTCTCACCTTTGACCCTTCCCCTAAACATCCCATTGTACATTCTCTGGTACAATCCCCAAATGCCCCTCCTTGCACTCTATAATGACTCCCATAGGCAGTAACTCTCCCTCAGTCCAAAAGTGCTCTGGAGAACCTTTCCACTGATTCAACACAATGGATGTCACTCCCACCCGGGGACTGACAATCTCCTGGGACAGCCCTGTAGGGAAGGTCTCTGTCTTGCTTCTCTGTTTAGGTTGTTAGGGTTCCTACCAACACTGCAGTGGTGCCTCTGTGCTCCTTCAGCCTTCTGTCACATAACTTAAAATGCTGGCACCAAGTCTATTGACAGCTCATAACACAAAAAGAAAAATTCATGCTGGATTAGATTGATAGAGAGTTTAGACACTATTGTGTCTTTGTCACTGTCCTGTTTTATTTACTGACAAAAGCATTCAGCAAAATCCTGCTGAAGGCCAACGTAAGTGAACCTTCCTTATGAAATATATGTGATCTATTGTTAGAGATGTTAAGCCAATAATTTGAAATATCTTCAAAAATCGTGATATTAAACTTCATTCTGGACAATCTTGACATATATATGTAAATATGTGAAGAGTTTTCAGTTTTCCACACTTTTTGAACTTGCTGTGACTAACAGTGCTAGTGAATAATTATATGCTGTATAAAATCAGTTGTCATTGATTTCTAGTCTCACTTTAACTTCAGTTTAATATGCTATTTTCTTATACTAGAAGTATGCCTGTCTTCATACTACTCATTATTTTTTCCTATTTTATTGTAAACTTTTTATGCATTACTTTCTATGTAGGGAACCTCTTCATTATACTTCATGTACATTTTTCTGTACTCTTAATCATTACTTTTAGCTTTCTCTGAATGCTTTCTAGCATATAGTTGGGAAGATTGAGACCAAACATTCTTATATAAACCAACATAACAACTCATATGTAATTGAGCAGAAAAAACATGCAAAATTCGAAGTGCATCTTTTCATCTCTAGGAAAAGCATGGTATAGAAATTAGATCACTTGAAATAAAAACTAAAGTTCAGCAACTGCTGCTCAATGATAAGGCATATATTAGTCATTGATTTGCTCTACCTGTTGCACAGATAGAAAATTCCAGTATTTAGGGCTGTGAGAAGCATTTCATACGCAAGATGCGCAGAATAGAAAAGGTTAATGACAGGCAAATATGTGTGGAATAGGTGCTTTTCTTTTAGGTGTTTGAAGCTAAAAAGATGAGAACAGACAAGCTAGACTCAATAGCTTTTCTGATTATGATGCTGAATTTTAACTCCAAAAATTAACTTTTGTCTTTAAGACTTCTAATTTGTCCTTCTCAACTACAGCATATACACAGAGTGTTGAAATCCAATCCTAATGTTTGCTACAGTGGCAGTGGAGCAACACAGATTAGGAACAGCTTATAACTTTCAACTCAAACAACCGTTCTTCCACAGATCCTTTTGTAGTTTGAGAAAAACCTCTTTTGTCGTGCTCTGAAGCTTTGCTCCTGGTGACATCCCTGATAACACAGAACACTCATAAATTTTCACATTATATTGTCTGTGAGTGTGTAATCACTGGCACCTGAAGGTCCCCATCAGTAGGTTCATACCTCTGGGTGCCCAAACATAGAATGATCAGATGAATAGTACTTGGAAAACTAACCCCACTGCATTAAGAGATTTCTGAGGCCTCACTTTGCAAGCTTCAATTTCTGAAATGTTTATTTTTCTAAACTTTTCAGATGTAACATAGAAATAACTTTGATTTTAGTTATGTATAATTCACTTTTAATTGCACAACAAAAATGCTTAACTTCCTCACTATTTTGGGCTGTCTTATACTATTTAAAGAAAATACTTCTGTGTATGAGGAAAAAATATTTTCTCCAAAATTAAAAACATGTTTCCACATGGGTGTTCCAGGGTTCTTGTGGGCTGCCAGTCTTAGAAATATTTTGGCTGAAAATTATGCTGTGGCCTTCAAGAGGTTTTTAAATTATTAAAATACTTTAGCATTTTTTTCCGTGTTTTAAAATTTCTTTTTACATTTTATTTTATGGCTCTAATGTTGTTTCTTATGAAGTTTCCATTAAAAAAAAAGTTTCAGTGTGAAAAATTTACTACTACAGAATTGTTTTATAGAAGATTTCTATGCTAGTGAAACATCTGAAATGCACATGAATTTCAACAACAGCTAGAAATTAAGCTAAGTACTCTGATGAAATTCTATTTCCATGAAAGACAGGAGTTTTACCACTGGCTTCAGTGAGGCCAAGAATTGATTATCTACATTCTTCTGCTTTACAACCCTGGAACACTCCTGTTAAGCCAAGAAGATAAGAGCTACACTTATGTATGAGAAATAGATGTTGCATAATATTTATTCAATCCAGTGCAATCTCTATTAAATGAGGAATAAAAATGAACCTAAGCACTTTCTTAGACAGTTTGCTGACTTCAGTTGGTTTGAAATGGGCAGTATGAAGTATAACAGCAACAGGTCAAAAGAGAGCTAACGGGCAAGAGCAGTCTATTCATTGCATCTTCTAGAGTTGTGTAACACTTGGCTCAGCTCTTTTCTTCCTTCATGTTACTCAGTTTCTCAGCTGAGAAATGAGTTCCTACACTTTTTTCATGCTGGTAAGTCTGTCAAAGAAAAAAAGTTGCCCGTCTCCTCTTCCAGCTTCTTCTTTGGTTTCTTTTCCTTATCTTCTTCCAGTATTTAACTCTTATTTTTGTTCTTCTGTCCTTGTAATGTCCTTGCTTATCAGTCCTGACACTTGAGGACTTAATATCATTGCTTTTGAAGCTACAGGGAAAAGGCATAATTTATATTTATAAGCAAAAGCAATGATCTGTTTTACACTATATATCGCCTTTCACCTGAAGTCTAATTACTTACTTCTGTTTAGTAATTTGATGCTCTTTTGCCTTAGCTGTATCTACAGCGCTCTGTCAGGACAGCTTGTAAAAGGAATACATGAGTGGATGAGAAGAGAATCAGGTGTATCACTTTTCTATAGGAATGAGATTTAGATGGATTCCATCATTAGCAGATGAAGAGCTTGTTGAAGTTCCTGGAAAAGAAGACAGCTGCCTTTATAAGGAGAAGTAAACTTAGACTATATTTTTCATATTGCAGGCAGGGCTAGTGGTACTGTCCATCATTACAAGGTTTTCTTTACGTTGCCTTATAAACTTTGCCAGACTTCAACCACCAAACAGAAACTCTATGGGACTATTTCACACTTCACTTTTAGGAGTGGTTCAGGATTTTCAGTTGTGGCTACTTCTTTCCTTTTGTTTTCATTTTTCTCCCCTCCCCCCCCTCCCCCCCATGGGTGTTTTTTGTTTGTTTGGGTTTATTTTTTGGGGGAGGTTGTTTGGGCTTTTTTTGGGGAAAGAGACTGTTTGTTTGCTTGCTTGTTGTTTTTGTTGTGTTTTTTATTTTGGTTTTGGTTTTTTGGAGGGTGGGGGGCAGTAAGGCTTGATATCTTTTGAAAAACCTTGTCATCCATGATTTGAAGAGTCATCTTGAATTTCAGTCTTGGTGGGAGTTGTCCTTGTCAGAGCCATGCCAAGAATATATATCTTCTTCTGTCTGAATCTGTATGGGAATCAGACATGATAAATCATTGAAAAAATGCTTTTTTTTTTTTTCATCCCTCAGACAGCACAGGACTGCTGCAAATCTTGTCCACTGAGATTCCAAACCTCTAGATGGAAAGAGGGACTGATACCTTGTGTGGGACTGCAACCAAATACAGATGATATGGAGCAGAAGTTGTATAAAATTGACTAAAGCCTCAAGTCACAAGCACCTCCAATGGGCACGAAAAATATAATGAAAACTCAGACCTTAATTTCTTAGTGCATAAAGAATGGTGATTAAATAATAGCTTCTCATATAGTTGTACATATTTAAGAAGAGCATTAGGTGTTAGAGTGACAAACAACATGCAAAAACTCAGAACAAAATTCATCACTGTTTTCAGCATGCGGGTACAAAAACAACGTAGGGACTAAGACATATCACTGACCACACAACAACATGGGAAAAGCAAAACATTGCTTACTGACTTAATACCACTTACCTTGAGTATTGAAATAAGTGGAGTCCTCTGGAAAATGTCTTTGCTTTTATTGTATGATACTCCAAAGCCTGAAGAAACAGAGGCACTGGAGAGTTTGTCTATGCCTCAAACAAAGAAAAAAAAAAGTTATGATTCAGATACTACTGATTGCAAGTATGTATTTTTTTTCAGCTGTTAACCTCTGTACTTGGTGATCTATAATTCATGGATTCCACTTAGGTTTTCTGGACTGGATAGAATATCAGAGTATTGCATTCAGTTTACTGCAAAGTGTTGAATTTTTTTTTTTTCTACTTTCTCCTGGCTACTGACAGTGAATTTTTGTGTTCAGAAAGGCTTCTCTTTAAATCAACAGTCCTATACAATAATATTGTCCCAATGAGAGAATTTAATAATACAAGAAACCAGCATGTTTAAATACATAAACTCCACAGTAGGATAGAGAAACCACAACAACCCAGCAGGTCCCTGCAAGAGCAGCAGTTACTGCATGGAGAGGAGGATCAAGGTGAAAACTGACATCTAAATTCAGCATTTATTAGCTTGAGGAAATTATTTAGTGCAGCTGAGGCTGCAAAATGAGAGAGATGGTAAAATGGAGTTTCCAGGCTAAAATTATCCAGGACTCTTAGCATTTTGAAAACAGTTTCTCAAGTCTGTTCTACTCTTGTTCTAATAAGGTACATCCTCATCAAGGAAATTATTGCTTTGTAGATTCTAAAAGGCTGGGTCTGGGGAAGTTGGCATTCACAGAGATGGTTAAAAATTGTATTAGGGAGAAAATACTTTACAGTGTTTAATTTTCTGTGTACGCACAGTAAAAAATGTCTTTTGTTTCATACAACTTTCTTCCTGTTTCAAATATAGATATGAAGTTCTTTTCATTCCTCAACATGCTGTTAATAGAGACCTAAAGTCTTCCCTGATGTGGCAAAGTAGCATGCAGCACTGATGCCACGGAAAAGGGGCATTTCTTTGCAAACAAGCTGCATGGTTAAGCAGTACTTGGTTTTGATTGTACAAGCTTTATACACTTATCAAGAGAAACCTGAAGTATTTCTTTCCAAGTTGTTAAACTCTGCTTTTGTGCTTTACATGAAGTTATGTATATTTATGATTCTGTGAATGTTAGCAGGAGAGCCAAAAGAGGAGCCTCTTACTCAGATTTGAATTAGTATTCTGCCTTAGTATCAGGCCCACTGGGCTGGTGGAAGTGATATATTTCAGATGAGACACATTGTTTTGCATAACTGAATTCTGGTGAGTAGTACCTAAGTTATCAGAACACTGGAGTATTTCAAATGATGAGTGAATTTAATCCATGATCTCTAATCCTACATGAGAAGAATCAGATTTGTCTATATTTTCAGGTTAAAAAAAAAGGTAGAGTATCTTAGATTTCAAAAAAGGTATTCCTATGTTTAGATTTATACAACTATTGTAGTCTTTGAAACACTTAAATAAATGTTTGAACCTCCATTCTCTCCGAAGAAAACCCCACAAACAACAAAACCAAACCAAACCAACAAACAAACAAACAAACAAAAAAAACCCAAATCCCAACCAAAAACCAAAACAAACCCAAACCCACTATTTGTAATGTTCTTTGACAAAAATGGAGTATTCTTTAGTGCACTTGCAACTTATCCTTAGAAATTAACACACAGAAATCTGCATATAATCTTGTTCAGTCAAGGAGCATAAGAGTTTTTTCAAATTACCTTTCCCAATGTATCTTTGAATCTTATCTGTTAGGTCTTTTCTGCACAGTGAACCATAATAATTCTGGTCCTTTTTCTTATATCCTAAATTCTTATGTGCACCTAAATGTCTGGTTTCATGTCTGTGCTAACCTTTTCTCTATGACCAAGTTTGTACAAGCCATAGACAATGGTCTTTTTTTCAAGTATATCTAGAATATATTCTGTTTCACCTCACCAACACTGGAATCCCACTCTGTTCTTTAATTATATGAATATTTGGCTCTTAATCAAGAACTGCAAAATATATTTAAGTCTGACATCTCTGATTTCATCTTGTGTTTATGCATCATAAGTTTGGATCTGAAAATATTGTTCTCTTTAATTCTTACATCCTTGCAACACAAATAAAAATTAAAGCAATGTCAAGTCTTCTTACCTTGAAGGGAACATAGTTCTTTAGATCAACCAGGTTCATAAACTAGTTTCCTGAGTATACCAAATGACCTTATACAGTTGTTTTTGTTTCTCTTCACTTAAATATTAAAAAACTGATAATTCAATCTGGTATTATATTCTACGACCATTTTTTTTTTTTCTAGCAGTATTTTATAAAATTTGAAACAAATCTAAGCCAGTAGAATAGCCACTTGGTGATCTAGGAATTTTTTCACAACAAAATATGCTGCCTATTGAATTCAGGAATACCTTTTTCTTCACAATACTAGTGGAAAGCTACACTAGAATCACAGTTTCAGTAGCAATCTTTCTCTTAATGCTGAAGATCATAATTGATTTCTGACTTGCACCCTAGGTGACTGTAAAAAGCACCCACCATTAGCATAGTACAAGCTTCCTTTTTATATACTTATCCCAGGTTTTATTCAAAGGTTCTGCTTATAGATGCCTTAGATGCCTCAGGAAACTGAAGACTAGATTTACATAACTAATTAATATTACATTTATTGATGAAAATTTGGGTCACTGTGAGGTCTTTGCTTTTTGATACCTTTTTTTTTTTTGGTAAAAAAATTAAATTGGAAAAAATTAAATCAGATACATATTTTTCATTTTTTAAAGGAAAAATAAAAATATTTAGGTTTAAGCATATTGAAATGAAATTTTCAACCAAAATGAAGTATCACTTGTTATTTCTGTCAACAGTGCTTCTGAAGCCATATTGGATTCCCACCACCATATTTTGATCAGAAACTGCATTTTTTATTGAGAGAACTGTTCATCTGAAAAAATTTTCTTGAGCCTTTTCTTCTTCATACTCCCTATACTTTTTAGAATTAGCTTCATGATATTTGTTACAGCTGTGGAAAAATGTTGCCGTGCAATATGGACAGACTAAATATCTCTCATCTTGTATTATTCAAAGGGTCTGCAGTGAAACTTGTAGTCTATATCCTTAATATATGTAGTTGACAAAAGGAGATTTGGGTAGGGAGAAATTTTACCATTCAGAAATTACTTTTTCTACCTCTTATATTGGGAAATTAAGGTACGTATTTCTGCCTTTCTTCTCCCATGTCCTCTTTGTTTTCTAGTGTCTTCCCTTCTATCCAGCAGGTGTATGATGATAAAGAAACAAAAATAAAGAATGCATACATAATAAAATAATATGTGCTAGTAAGTTTTTGTCTCATTATACAAAACTGGGTTCTTTTCTTCAAGGAAAACTGTCCAAAAAGTTTGAGAGATATCAGCACTCAATTGAGACATTTGACAAGTCTCCCTCTCTTCAAAAAGAACCCACTTCACAAACCCAGCCTTCCTCTCTGAAATGTTCAGTACATATTAGGTTATGGCAATAGACTTAGTTCAACTCAAATATGTACTGCAAGACTTCAAACCAAGACTTCAGACGTTTTGGGGCTTTTTTTTTTTTGTTTAGGGTGGTGATGGTGGTGGTTTTTGGTTGTTTTGGGGTTTTTTGGTTTGGTTTGGTTTTGTTTGTTTGGGGTTTTTGGTTGGTTGGTTGATTTTTGGGTAGAGTCAAGTCTTCAAAGAGGCCAGAAAGCAGCAACAAAGGGGAATGACACAAAGTTTCTCCATCCTTGTTCACAATATTCTCCACTTCTTTGTTTGTTTGTTTTTTTTTTTAAAGAAAATCATCCATCTTAACCTAAAATTGCAGAAAAAGTAACTGTTATACTATCAGCAAATCCATCTATTTGATATGCACCCTGAAAAGGAAAACTCTGTACAATCTAAAATCTTTTGGAGTATTTAGTGATATTAACAACCATGTGGTGAATTGGAGGAACCCTTTTCAATTACCTTGGGGCAGATATGTTTCTACAAAAGTCTGAGAAGAAGCTGACAAATACTTGGAAAGGTCATTATGAAAATATTAAAAAAAAAAATTACCCAAACCAAAACAAACTCAACAAACCCAAACAAACAGTTGTAGTTTATTCCCTTGTGCCAGGAGTTAAGTGTTCTACCTCTGCTGCTAGATGACAGTGAAAACAAGTTGTGAGTTGCATTGATGGAACATGCAAAAGTTAATCTCAAGAGGAAAAGCCATTTTATTCTCAGATTCAGTTACAGCAGAGCCAGTCTGACAACGTGAGTGTTGTGAGAAAGGATATGTTGTCTGTTTATAACTATATCAGGGTGGCAATCCCCAGGGGAGGAAAACAGCAATTTAATTTAAAGGCTAGACATTAACACTGAAATAATTGAGTATAAAGTAGTATGACTGCGCTTGTTGTGAAAATCAGGTTTCTGTTTGCAAAAAGCAAAAATTAAGCCAAACCCAAATTGTTTAAAGATTGAGTTTTCCTTGTTACTCTGCATAGTAAGAGACTAGATTCTTCACTCTGCAAGTGCTATTTGCTTAGCACAAATTGTCAGCCTTTGTGCAGAAATAGCTGCAGTGGCCTGTCTCATGCAAAATGTCAGGCTCAATAATTTGAATAATCTTTTTACACTAAAGTATAATGAAGTCCTAAGGATTTCCACACACTCAATTGGCAGTTTGGATTCTCAAATACAAATTCGTCATAAATTATTAAAGTGGTTTTTTTAGTTGAAATAATAGTTCTTAATGAAAGTTCTTAAGCTGCACCAGGCACGAGGTCCCTGTTGTCATTCCATGCAAGGTAAGTAATACATTGTGTTCATTAATCTATGTCATAGGAGTATTGAACATACAACAACCATCACATTTTCTACATTTGATAGCACCTGAGAGGTCACTGGTAAGGGTTAAAGAATTTACTAGCACGAATTACTAGACTTTCACTACTGGATGAAGATGCACCACAATAAATACTGACTACAAAACACTTAAATCTGGGTTTCAGGTAAATAATGGAATTATTTGATTTATATTTTGCCTAAGAACTTTGGGAAAAGATTGGCAATGTTAGATCAGTTTTCTGTTGGTTTTCTCTGCAGAAGCACTTCTTGCACTCTCCCTTTATGTTTCAGTACCCCAATTATTTATTCTTTGGAAATTCATCTTCTTAATACAAATTAGGTAGATCTATCAATTTATGCAGTGTCATATAATTATTGCTGGTTGGACAGCCTTTCATGTAACTCCTTCATTTTCTAAACAAATTTAGCCTAAATATCTTGAAATAATGCCATGTTGCCATGTGAAATCTAAGCATAAGCGAAGCAAATGGAACCTGAAAAAAGAAGTGTGCATAGCCTGTGTCTTGTGATATGACTGTCTTCACTCAGTTCCAACACTTCCATATACTTGTTTCCCAGATTTTTCTAGACCTAGCCATGGGGAATTGTAAATATTTCTTTCAAATGTGTAAATTCTAATGTCTTGCTATACAACAGATACGCACAAAGTAATTGAAGTTCTACTTAACTGACAAACTGGAATAAATACACCCTATTCCATTAGAATGATAATGGACTTTTCATTCAAGGTTTTAATTTTCAGCTCCTAAAACTCAAGAAATATTTCAGATAAATTTCCAATCATATTTTATGGTAAAACACTATGAGTCTCTAGATAGCTCCACAGGAGCCTAAAGGTTTTACGTGTGAAATCTGTGCCCTTAAAAATTTGATAGTGTCCCTTTGATATTGGATAAACCTAAAGTCTCTCAGCTTTAGCTTAAGGATACATTTTTGAAATATTTACTACCAGTTGTAACATTTATTATGGGTGCTGTTTCAGAGAAGTCAAGAAGTTTGATCCTTAACTGCCTTGGAGAAGTTATACAAACACAAGCATGGTCCTGTACCCCCTTCCTATCAGCTCAAATTTGCTTTATTCTTGTATTTAAATTGGAGGCATTTCAGACCAGTTCTAAACTTGACCAGGTAACAACTAGCACTGAACTAAAATCTCCTTTGAGCTAAAATATCATGTAGATACACTTATAATGTCCAAGTCACTCTTTTAGGCTGTAGTCCACTGTGAAATATCAATAAAGCTTGGAAAATACAGGCTCAGATTCATCCAACAGTGTCATAAGTTGTAAATGTTTGGAAACATTAGGAGCAGAATATTATTTAAATAATATTTAACTACAGTTTTCAGTGGGTTGCATCTATCCCTTTGTGTTTGTGTGGTAATAGATTCTTAGAGAAAAGTGTGTATGTTTTTCCATGTTTATTTAGCAATGCAATACATGGTTTCCCCATTCTTCTGTTGCAAGTTCAAGCCATTTGTTCTCACTGTATGTGTTCATCTATCTCCACCATCTTTTTTATTTCCCATATACTTTTTTGCGTTCTCTCAGGACTTCTTTTGCACTGATCATCGCACAACCTTCCTCATCTGTTCTTATTTGAGTGCTATCATCTTCTCTGCATTGCTTGTTCTCTTTACTTCCTTACAAGTAACTGGCCAATGAACTTCACATTAGCTTGATAGACAGAAGGATCTGTTGCCAGTTTTAAAAAAATTACATTACATTTCCTCTGCCTTTCATACATCATGACTACATAAAAAGGAAAAGCCAGGAGGTCGTGAACCTCTTTTTGTTGTACCACTTCACTTCCAAGCACAGTTCTGACTGGAAGCATTAGATGATCCTGAATCATAAATATGTGATAATAAATAATAAGGAAATAATACACACAGCCAAAAGTCCTCTTTGACAATTAATAATACTGCTACTTTTTTATGCTTATGAAAAATCATAGCTAAAAAGAATCTGAAAAGACAACTATCTAATGTCCCCACTCAGACACTGAACACAGTACATCTGAAAAATTCCTATCTAGTATGTGCTTAATCTGTTTAAAAATTTTCAGTAAAAGTCTGGCTTGGGGGCAACAAAGAAAATACCATTATCACATTTTGGTTTACAGAGCTTTCTTTACTCCCAGCTTTTCTGATTCACAAACCTTCCTTCCTGAAAATTAAGCCTTTTACTGGCTGTGAATATTAACGGAGCACTGTGCTGCTTACAGAGATGTTTTAATTTGTGGAAGTATTATGTCTTTGCCTCAGTTTTTTATTTGGGGTGAGGTTTTTTGCTTCTTTGATTGTTTGTTTGTTTCTTTTTAAACTAGGAAACTGCGCTTTTTTGAAACTTCTTTTCATAGTTCAAGTTTATTCAAACTTATATTCTTTGTTTTGTTCCCTGGAGTCTCTCTGGATTATTTACAGCATATTTTAGAAACGGTGTCCAAAACTGAATGCTTCAGACTACTCAAAGCCGACATAGGCTAATATAAAGCTTTAGTAGTCAGAAGGCAATTAAGAATGCCTACCTTTCTTGTGCAATATATACCTCATCATGATAATGTATACCTTTCTGTAATGGAGTCTCCTTTATAATAAATTTATGATACATTTTCATCTCCATATCCTTCTCTGGAGTGCTGCTGCCTAGATAATTATTGTGCATTTATGCATTTGAATTTCTTTTCTGAATGCAATGTTATGTCCATGTCTTCCTTAAGATTTACTAATTAAATGTGCTTTCTCCAGTTTATTAAAATAATTTTGAATTGTCATTCTCCTTTGCAAGCTCCTTGCATCCCTTTCCATTCTCGTATCATCTGTTAATAGTTATAATTAATTTTCAATCACTAATGGAATCATTCTGTGGCATAACAGTCTTAACAGCTTTTTAAAAGAGTGTACTTTCTATGGATTCCCAGACTGACCAGTGGACATATTCTGAATATAGGCTTTGGATTTTTTTACTCAGTTAAGTGTCCACATTCCAGGAATTAGATTTTGACTATATTTAAGTAGATTGCTTAGGAGAATATTAATGTGCATAGTGGTAAACGGCCTGCTAATATCACCCTCTATCATACTTTCCTCTTACCCAGAAGCTAGCTACTTCTTCAAAGAAAGAAAACAGACTAGTTTATACTGTTTTTTCTTGACAATACCTCTGTTGGCCATTTTTCTATCATCTTATTGTCTTTCAGTTATTTACAAATTCATGAGTCATTTAGTTCAGTATCTTTCAGGCCTACTGTCCTTGTGAAGCTGTAGTGATGCTCATAAAGCTGATGATGCTCACTGAGCTCACTCAGATGTGTCTACACAGCACAGAGTTTTGTGCTCAGCCATAATCGCTGTTATCAACCTCACCTGGGAGTAGCAGCTTTTTTGATGTTCTGGATCCTGTTCTGAAATGTTACCTATTACTGTTATTTACTTTGATCTCCTTATGCTCATAGTTATGATCATCTGAGTTTTTTGAGTATCCCTTTATATTACCTTTCAAAAGGTGGAATGTTGTACAAAGAAATCCAGAGAAGAGAAAACTGCTTTTAGCTGGTGTCAGTATATTCTGAAATGGCTGTAACAAAATTTTTGCTCTTCCACTGACGAATGTTTCCAACTGCTTTTCTTTTAACATATCTTGTTATTAAAATTTTTGCCCAGCTTCTTCCTCTATTGGGAATATTTTCCCTCGTAACTTTGGAAGTAGCTTATACTTAATTCTGCAGCCACAGGGTGCTCTGTGGGACAAAGTTCATATTCCAACAATGATACTAGAGTATGTCTGAGAGGCCTCATGGTCAGACAAATTCAGACATTGGGAGCTCTCCCACTGAAGAGTTTAGAACACAAAAACAGATTTTTAATATGCTGGCAGGCAGGAAAATCAATCTGAATGAATGAAAGGTATGCTTCAAAGGTGGACATGTTAAAAATCAATGAGCCCCCCAAATATGAATAAAAATTGATCTTGATTATACTTAGTATAGTTCTCTGTGAAAACAAAGTATATTAAATTAAGACCAGTTAAGATTTTGAATCAGCTCTGCATAAAGAAGTTTACCAACATTAATGCTCTAAGAATTGATTTAGATTTTCTGAGAATTACTATACTAAAAAAGATTTACTGTTGTCTTATCTTTGGGTCTTCTGCAGCATTAAGCACATTGTTGGTACACTGCTGAAACAAATAATGAAAAATAGCTAGTGGTTAACATTTGCTAACATTTTTTTCCTGTTTTTTGTCTGCCTGGAGTTATATGATAAAGGATTTTAGCAGAGGCATAAAAGCAGTATGTTAGATTAAGGGTGTTTACTTTTCTTTTCTGTTGCTTGCTGGATATCCTTGCATCTCTGTGAGACCCAAGATGCCATTCTCAGCATTTGAAAACAGTGCAACAATCATATTTACTGAGCATTGTCTAAACAAATGGATCAAAAACTAAAAAGCTTTTGTAGGTTCATTTTTTTCAATTTTCATTTGGGCTTACATTCTACAGTAAGAGAAGTCAAGAGTAACTTTGTTGGCTTCCACTTCAGCAGATTAACTCGGCTCTAGAATAGCATTTCTGAGAACAGAATTTGTCCTCTAGGTAATGGGCAAAAAGAGACAGTAAGCCTCTTGCGGGGATTGTGCAGCAGAGACCCCAGGGACGAAGAGACTCAGCTGGACCCAGCCATATGGAAGAAACGATAGACTCCCTTGAGCATTTCCAAACTACACCTTGCTGAAGGCTTAGTCATCCCTGCTGGGGTTTACTGTCTAATGAAAGACAAATCACTTTCACCTATTATTGGGGTCTCAAGAGCTGTTATAAATCGCATGGAACTGAATTCACAAGCAAGGAAGAAACAATTCAAATGTTATTAAGATGCACTTAGTATGTTCTTAAAAATGCTGAAGATGTACTGATAATAAACAACACATTGGGAAAATTTATTAGGAACATTGTGTCTATTTAGAATACTTTTTTTTTTTTTTTTAACGGAAGGTATTTTCTAAACGAGCACAGCAGTGTTACTGTTGCTGCTCTACATATTTTACTGTATGGAATAACACTTGCCCACTTTATCTTATTATTGAAAATATTGTATGAGAGATTCTGGTGTGTTTCACACTAAAACTGCAACGGAAGAACATGCCACGACAATCCTCGCCCTCTCTTCCAGCCAAGACTCTCAGTGAGACGCCCAAGATATTCCCAAGTGTTGCTGGGGGCGTTTCAGCCCTCTCGCTCTCCAGGTAAAACACAGGCGAGCATCGCGACGAATCCCTCCTCTCTCGGGGAGCGCTCGACGCGCGCAGGCCGGGGCTGCGTGAGAAACTCCGC
>VXBX01007644.1:0-75967 GCA_013400415.1 Scytalopus superciliaris | reverse complement strand
AGAGCCAGCCGGCCTGCGAGCGGCGGTGCTATCCCATTGTTCAAGCGGAGAGAGCCGGGGTGCGAGGGAAGGAGCCGGCGTGTCGCCTCCGCTCTCCCGCTCCCCGCTGCCCCCTCCGCCGTTTCCCTCCGTGCCGAAGGAGCGCCGCCAGCAGGGAGCCAAGGGCCGGGCCGGGCTGTTCGGCACCAGCACCGATAGCTCAGGTGCACCGGCGCGATCGGGGGAAGGGGCGCCAACCGTTTCCGAGGCGCTGTACCTCGGTGGGCTTCGGGAGAGGAGGAAAGTTGCTCCCTTTCCTGCAGCAAGCCCAGGAGCTGCTGAACTGGCCTCACCTGGAAGGACTGAACAGTTCCCACCTTTCCCATCAGGTGCCTTTGCCGCAGCAAAACCACGGTATCCGGGAGACCAAGGGGAGCAGAATAACACCCCTTCCCTGCCCCTCCCGCTCTCGCTGCACATCGCTTGTTATCTGCTCTGTCTCGCCGTGCTCCCGGGATCACAGGAGGATCTATAACTGTGATCTGTCACCGAGGAGAAGGTCGTGGATGAACTCCCTTCCAGCAGGGCAACGAATCACTTCTCGGCTGCTTATCATTATCGTGCTCTAGGACCAGCCCTTTCCTGCTAAACTTGGCCTGGGAGAGTACAGCAGGAGGGGGCGCGGGGGGTGGAGAGCCAAGCCCAACAGCATCTTGTGTGTTTGACTTTTTCCCCCCCTTCCCTCCTCCTTCCGTGAGACAGTTTGATGAATGCCTGTGAGAGGGGTATGATTTGCTAAGGCGCCTCTGGCAGGGCGGTGTGTGCACGGTGTCACAGCCCCGCCGCCGCCCCCCGTGGGGCTCTAAGCGGCCCGCGGCGGGGAACGCGCGTGGGAGCGGCTGCAGCGCTGTGCGGGGCGCCGCTGGGGCGGACGGGGCTCCGCGGCCTCTCGCCGGGGGCTTCAGCGGGGAGTTACGACTGTGGAAGGGGCGAGGAGGAAGATAAGTAGCTCGCCTAACTCCGCCGCACCCTGAGCCTGTGGGTTTGCTTCGACATCGCAGGGAGCGTGTGAAGACGTGACTCCCAAGTGCCGCCTCTCCTCGTCACCGACGGGCTAGCGAGGGACGGCCCGGGCCCGGCCCTGCGCCCAGCGAAGTTGCCTTCAGCCGCGGACCAGTGCCACCCGCCTCACTTTGCCGGGGTTGTTTTCTTGACTTGGCTTTGGATAGAACGGACTTCGCTGTCTCCGCACCCTGAAAGTTGCCGGAGCGCTCCCCGCGGCGAGGAGGAGGGCGGCGCGCCCCGCGGCTCCCCGGGGCCGAGGCCGGTGGGCCCGGCCGGGCTGCAGCGGGCGGTGATGATGTGCGGCTGGGGGAAGCTCACCCTGCCCCTGGGGCTGCTGCTGGCGATGGCGGGCGCGGTGGCGCCGCAGCCGTGCCCGGCGCAGTGCTCCTGCTCGGGGAGCACCGTGGACTGTCACGGGCTGGCGCTACGCGGCGTCCCGAGGAACATCCCCCGCAACACCGAGAGGCTGTAAGTAACCCGGTCGGGGCGGCGGCGACCGCCCCTCAGCCCCCGGCTGCCCTCGGGGCTCCCTCCAGCCGGTGAACTGAGGTGGCCTCCGGCGCCGGCCGGGTTTGGGGTCCCGACGCCCTTTGGGTGGGGGTTTCTGTTCCCTTCTGCTGCTGCTGCTGGCCGTGCCCGCTTTGCGGCGATGCGCGGAGACGCGGGAGAGGTGGGCGCTGCTAGCAGCCGCTGCCTTCCATCCCGGGAAGCCGCGGTGAGGAGCGCGGTTCTCTCCTCCGCGGGGAGCGGGGGTGGCGGGGCGGGCACCGCTGCGGCCCGGGAGGCGTCCCGAGGCGGTGGAGGAGCGGCCTCTCCCCCCGCCGGCGCCCATTTCCCGGCAAAGTTGGCTATTCCGGCTCGCCTTGCCCGGGGCAGAGCCGGGCCCAGCTCCGCGGGCGCGGGCGGTGAGGCCGCGGGGTGCGCAGCGCTCCTTCCCGCCGCGGGGCTTTGCATCTGCCGGCGGGCGAGGGCACGCCGGGCAGCGATCGCCGCCTTCGCACTCGCAGAGCACTAAGTCGTGCCACAGCGGTGATCCCGCCCCCCCGTTCGTGTACCCCGCGGGGATGTTTTCCACGTGTGGCCGGTTATTTATCACATCGGGCTGCCTTTCAGAGGGGTCTTAGGGAGTGGAAGAGGTGAGCACCTTATTTCTTGCTCTCTAATAAGTCATTTAAATGTTGGCATATGAGCGCACGTCTGGAGTGGTGAATTTCACTCAGGAAGAGCATCAGGGCCACATTTCCCGTGAGACTTGTGTGGTTTCTTTACAGTGATGTTTTGGCCACATGTATAAAACACTAAAAGAAAAAAACCTTTTTTTTTTTTTTTCTTTTTCCTAAGTTGGGAATGAGCTGTAATTCCATGTAATACCACTTCCTAATGGCTTATCTCAGGAATTGCCAAGTCTGGTTTTATTTGTAGTGATTGGAGTTCAGAGAAGTTTATATCTTGAACCTAAAAAGTTATGAAAAAAGAGTCATATACTCCACAAGAAAAATTAGTTTAGAAGTATGAACAGAAATGCTAGGGCCTAAATACAGGTTTCCATTGCTTCTGAATGTGCTTTGTATTGTGCAGTCAGTATTGCTTCCTGTGCAGCAAGTGAAGAGCTAAGTTTTGGTAAAATCATTTTTTCCATCATTTACTCCAACACTGTTATGCTTGTTTGAAACCTAATGTCTGTTAAAGGAAGTTAAGACCTGTTCCACTTTTGTGGGCATCTACTAGGAAGTCTGAAAGTTGCTTAAAAATGGTAGAAATTGTCTTTATTTCAGTTGCTTGATTTTTGTAACGGTCAAATAAATACTATAGCATATATATAAACATATACGTAGTAGGTTTAGTGTTTTTCTAAATGCAGTTATAACCATGTTCTGAGACCTTTTGACTCTTGTATTAGTAAAGATTGTTGTAAAAGATAAATACGAGCTTTATAATGGCAGGCAGAATTGACTTCGTAAGAGTCTCTTGTTACACAGTTTCAAACTACTGCTTTCAAGATTCAAAACCTTGGTTCAGTTGCTTGGAAATCAGAAACTCACTCCGTGTTAGTTGTAGGAATGACTCGTTGTGTTCATTTATGTTCACTTACATCTCCTACCTTCTGAAAGTGCTGTGCCCGTGAATACACACAAAACAATTTAAAAGTAGCTTTTGAATGTTTTAATTTTGCTGCTTATAAATTATTCTTCTTAGGGATCTTAATGGAAATAACATCACAAGAATCACGAAGACTGACTTTGCTGGTCTAAGGCACCTTCGAGTTCTGTAAGTTTTCTCTTTCTATCATTGATCCCATTGATATAATTGATTTTTATGACTGATGCTACAGTTTGTAGTTACCTTTCAGATCATTAACTGAATGGGTTATCCCTTTTTAACTACTGTGCTACTGCCTCTGAACTTAAAACCCCTCTGCCATGTGTTATGCACTGTTAGGAATAAGCTTTGCCTTACGTATAATTTACTCAAATTTATTTAATCTCTCCTTAAGGTTATGCGAGCTTGAGGATTTAATTTGACATGTATCTTAGAAGTAAGAGCTGCAAATTGGTTGAATAACTGTTGGAGTTAATTCAGATTAAGGTTATGGAATTTACAGGTCACACTGAAAGTGGGCGCTCTCAACCTGAACTATAGGGGAATTCATTAAGAAAAAAGTTATACCTTTACTGAATGTAGAGGCAAGTCCCAGGTGATGATTATTGCTTTTCTGCAGTTTCTGATCAAAAAAGAACCACTTTAACAGTGAATTTGAGAAAGGAATTATTTGGTTGGTTTGTTTGGGTGGGTTTCTGTTTGTTTTAAATAATTTTGTTTCAAACATTCTGAAAGTTTTAAAATTTGATAGGGTTTTCTTTTTTCTCAGGGAAAAATCTAGTCGCTTAGCTTATTTGATAAGGCTGGTTTAATTTGACCAAGTAGTCTTATAAAATCCTTTTCCGTTTCTCTCTGAAATAAAATGTAACACTATAGTAATTTCTAATTTTGTTACAAAACAGAACTACTGTTATGGTTACAGTCTCTGTACAGTCTTCCACAGATGTTTCTCTCAGCACCACAATTCAGTATTTTAGTTTTGTTATTCTCATATGAGCCTAATATTGCCTTCGTACTGTTAGACTGGAGTTTTGTAACTTGCCGAAGAGCAGTCATGTGTGTGCATGTGTGCACACAGTGTGTAAGCATATGTGTAGTTTTTTAACTTGGGACTCTAAGTAAATGAGCAAATGTAATATAAATTCCTGTTTCTTTCACTGAGAGATTATTTTCCTTCTTTTGGTCATATGAGCCCATGTAAATTGTTGATGGCAGGGATCTGGAAGGTTAACGTGGATGTCACTCTAGGATAGCTGTTGTATCATTTTAACGAATGCGTGGTTGCCTTTAAATGACCACTGTTAATACAACAAGTTATCTCAGAGACATTAAAACTTATGTATAAAAATTTCTATATTTCAGTCAGCTCATGGAAAACAAGATTAGTACTATTGAGAGAGGAGCGTTCCAGGATTTAAAAGAGTTGGAGAGGCTGTAAGTATCTTTAAATCTGAAAGTATGAACTTTTTTGTGGTCAAATTAGCTGTGTGTTAAGAGACTCAGTTTTCTGAATGTTTTTGTTTATTTTTTTAAATCTTCTGTTTAAACTTGGGACTTCTGGCCTTATTGAGACACAAGAGATGTAAGAAATTCTCAAGCAGTATGTATGTGACTCAGTTTGGGGGGAGGGGAGGAGCATTCATGAGCAGTCCAGAGTTGAACTATAAATTGAAATTGTCCTGTAAGAAATAGCTTGAATACTATCAAATATTTTCACTTAAATCTTGAATATACAAGGACTTTTTAAAACATAAATACACGAGAAAAGGCCTGTTCTCTGACATACAGTGTTAGGTGTTAGTCTTGGAGATGTTGGACATTTTATATGATGTCTTACTGGAAGTAACTACTGGTTATAAATTGTTGTCTTGTTGCATAGTATGAAAGCAGTAATTGAATTCTACTCCCGTTTTTGAATGAGTACAGCTTTTACGAAGGCTTAGAAAAAGGAGGAACTGTTAGCTTTTGAAAATTATTTGAATTTTGATTTTAAAAAAAGATTGAGTGCTGTGGGAAAAGAAGAGGGAGCAGAGATGAGAGGATCTTGTCTGGTGAAGCTGAAGTACAAACACCTGCTTGGTTGCAGTGGGACCTAGAAAACGAGTAATTCCCAAACTAGTTTAGCCTTTTATAGTAGTTGCTTAATTTTCAGTATGTGTCATTGTATTTTGTCACACTTCAAATGAAAATATTTTTTAAAATACACTGTACAATTTGGGACATCTGAGTTGTTCAAGGCAAGATGTTTATTGTTGAATAGTTTCAATTTAGAGTCAGGAAGGTACGAGAATGTCCCTATTAATATATGTTCATATAGAACTTCAGTGGTGCCCTCGTTATTAGGCATCTTAGTTGCTGCATTTTTGTTATATCACTTTTTCTTTAAGAATGCCTGAGGTCTTGTTTAGTTTTTCTTGTGCTGCTGCTTTAACTTCATAAAAGTATATTTACTCTATTGAAAAGCAGCACTGGCCTGAACATGGTTTGTCTTATTATAGTTGCTTTGTATCCACAGCTGCTGTGTCTTTAAAACAAAAATCCCCACAATCCATTATGGTTTGGTTGGTCATTTTGACAAAGTTAGTAACTAGCAGTGTAATTATATTTCTATAGTAGCTGAAATATTATGTACTTGACATAATTACTTCATTTTTTTTCAAATAAACCAAGGTAACTTTTTGACCTAAAAATGAAAGTGTTATATGTAGAACAACTTTTTTTTAATAAATTTTAATGAGATTGATTGCTCTTTAAAAAAGAAAAAAACACCTGAACATGCATTTCTAAATTGTACTAAAACACTTAATGCAATGCTTTTTTTACAATGTGTTTTAAACTTTGTACAAAGCACAGGGATTTAGTACAGCTTCTCCTGGTGAGGGTTATATTGGAATAATATATACACATACCTAAGTTTGGTTTATGGGGTCTTGATAAAAAAATTAAACAACAGTGCAGTTCATATTGTGAAAGTATGTAGACATGCGTGAAATATTAATAAACATTAAAAGATCCATGTTTTCACTGTGAATGTGGTTTGACTCAGATACCAAATGCTTGCAAAATTTTAAAAGAGCTTATAGTCAGCCTTATTTCTTGGTTATATCAAAGTGAGATCCCACTATCTGAGTTATTAATGAGTTTTTTTGACTTCTCATAATTTCAAGGCACTTACTGGTATTATTTCCGAAGTATAGAATTGTAATACTAGAGAAAAAAAAAAAAAAAAAAGAACTTCAGTAGTAAAACTTACTTGTCTGGTGTGTTTGTGTTTTGCTGTTACATTTTGTTTTTTCTTTGGTTTTCCCTTGATAATTGGAAAGCAATAGATGTTTTCCATTTACATAAGACACTAGTTCTGAAGAGAAATTACTATAATTATGGCTACTTTTGTGGGTTATTTTTGTTCACTTTTCAGCAGACAAACTATGGCACTTGAAAGTTTAGTTATTTAGACCTCCAAAGTTAGATTGTTTTTTGTTTTCAGTGTTACTTTGCATCTGCTCCAACACTTGTCAGTTTCTTTATTTTGCTGGAATTCAGTCAGCGTTAGGTGTGTGGGTGACTTGTAATTTGAATATATATGCAGGATGTCTTTAAACCGCCCCAGCTGTTGGCTAAGAGCAAATATTTCATATTTGTGAGGAAAAGCTGAGAAAATTCTTCTTGTTTACAACTGCCAAGTCCATCTGATGAAGGTGCATTGTTATCTGACAGCCAATTCATCTCCTTGGGATTCTGAAATCCAAAATGATTTCTCAGGAAACCTGTGGGTACTTCCTTCAAGTATTTTCTTGTATATATTAAATAGCACACACTTTAAAGCTTTTTATTTTTTTCCAATGTGTAAGTGTAGGGTGTCACATTTTCACTCTAAGTGTAACGTGCCAAGCTGCTGTCAAGAATATCTGACACAGACCTCTTAGCATGCCAGTGAAAGGTATAAGAGAATCTTACTGAAATTTAAATTAACTCAATTTGGTTTATAAGGTTGCTTACATGTAATATTTCTGATGTTAAAGTATCCTGTGCTAGTGAATACAGGCTAAAATTTAAGATTTATTTCCTCTACTTCAGTGCTTTCATTACTGTGAGCAACAGACTTTCACCATAGTCTTTTTTGTGGTGTGGTTGGTTTTTTTTGTTTTGTTTTTTTGTTTGTTTGTTTTTTTCCTCTTCTAACTTGAATTTGTTAGAACTTTTTTTTGTAGATCAATTACTGATTTCCAAGAAACTGTTTGGCTTGTCAGTGAGTTACTTGTGTATATTCATTTTTAGACCTGATAATCCAAAATGCTGAATATTTTCAGCTCCCTCTAATGGAACAGAAGACCTGAAGCACTTTGCAAAATTAATCTCAAAGAGGAGAAACTCTTGACCTTCTCTTCAGAAGAGAACTGCTTAGGATATAATTTGATTAAATCCATGTATACATACCTTTCTCAGGTGGTTTCTCCTATAGTTTAGCAAAACAATAACAAATCTCTAGTACATTAGGTATATGTGTTGCTATGTGCACAAAGCTATTTAGACCTAGTATGCTTCACACTGGGAATTTGTGTCACACCAGTGTAATTGTAGAAGTGCAGTGGAACTGAAAGCTACAATAAATACTGCTGTAACAAGTGATTCTTACTACAGCAGCCCTGCATTAAAGCAAAAATGTTCACAATAAATGATTGTTATAGGTATGCCTGTTACGTAAGAACTGGGAGGGAAAACCAAATGGAAACTAGCAACTTGATAAATTTTAGATTTGTGGGAACTTTAATAGCTGGAGAAACTCTGGTGCAGGTGATTTTGGTGTAAGCCTTTTAGTTGGATGCTTCTGTGAGAAGTCTTCAGTCAAATAAATGGATGTATGCTGGAGTGTTCACTTAGTTCCAGTCTCCATCAGTCCTGAAGGCTCAGCTCTTTAAGGGCTGAGACCTTGAGGCTCTAGCCCAAGCCAATTTAGTACAGTACTGCCTGAGCTAGAATATGACTTTCTTCATAGCATGTGTCTTGAATGGCAGAATTACATGGTCTGTTGTGTTGTGTAGATGCTCTGCTGGAAAAAAACCCTCTTTGATAGAAAAATGGGCTGTACATATTGAAGTTCAGCTGGGACAGGGTGTACCTTTGAGTACATCCCAAGGCAGTGCCAAAAACTTTTGATCTTGACTGTCCTGTTTGTAACATCTGCAAAACTTTCTGTATTAACTGAGTACTTGTATGAGCCTATGTTCCTGAATAGGGCATCTAAAGAGCATGTAGCTGTTAAGTACGTGGCAGGTCCCATATGGGAGGGATTGAGATATGAACTGTTGCATTGTGTGAGCCTCTTGCGTAGACCATCAGTGGTGGGTTTCAATGTGCTTCATGGTAGGAGGACAAAAAGGGTCAAGGTATGGAGTATTTTCACATTTATGGATTTTCAGAGACACTGCTTACTATGGGGAACAAAACCTTTTGAAATGATTCCTTACGAGAATGTGGAATTGAACACTTGTTTCTTCTTTCTTCATAAAACTGTCATCTTGGCTGTGATGTTTGTGATAGTTTGAAATAGTACCTTAAGAAAGCAAAATGAAGATAAATGGTACATCTCCACTTTCTGAAAACTAATGCTATTAGACATAGCTTAAAAAATTATTTTTAGTAAGTGTAGTCTGTTGTTATCGCCAAGGCCACCTCCTGTGGTGTTGCAGATACTGCTCGAAATATCCCAGTGTTTTTACAAGTTATTGTCATCTGGAGGGAAGCATAAAATTTGGTTGAAGACAGCTGCTATAGACTGGTGAACCAGTTCTATTATAAGCTATTTAAATCTAAAGTTTCCTTACAGTTCTTTGTAGTCCAGAAATACAATGTAGTCAGGTTTTGAGGGCTAAATATATTCTACACTTGTTTAGAGAAAAGAAGTTGCCTTTTCATTTGGAAAAGAATTTTTTGGCTGATAGGAACATTTTTCCTAATTTTGTTTTTTTAGATCTAGTAGTTGGGATTCCAGCTGTTACCATTCTAGAACTATGCGAAATGGAGAAAATGTCAGGATAGCAAGAGTTTACAGCAATTGTTTGAGAACTACTCACATTTTTCATCCTGTATTTGTGAATAATCCATTGAGGCAGCAGCATGCCCCTAAAATGCTAATTTGGAGTCTGATTCTGCAGACATTTACCATGTGAATAACTTGGTTTGCATGAGTAGTCCCACTTACTGCTCTTGTGAGAAAGGTTGCTTGTGTGGCCTCAAAAGTTTCCAGGCCAAGCCCTTACACTTCTGATAGTTGACTTAATAAAATTTATTTTTTAAATGCCATTGTATTATTTTAATGATTCTAAAGTGTTACCTGTGTAGACCTAAAGCCAAACTAAAAAAAAAAAAAAAACCAAAACCAAACAAAAAACAAACACACAAAAAAAAACTCAAAAAAACCAAACAAAACAACCCACAAACCAAAAAAAGGCCACCAACTCCAATAAAGCCTATTTCTGCTCTAGTGTGTAGATAAAATGTTACACGAACAACTGCGACTCCTGAGTTAGTATCTGAGCTAGATACCCTCCCATATCTGCTCAAAAAGTAGCCCCCCTGAGCTACATGGTGATGAGAATACGCTGAAATCATGAGTTCAAGAAAAGAATGCTGTAAGGGTTGAACATCAAGTTGGTACATGAAATAGCTTTTAAACTGAAAACTATCTTTGTTTCTTACAGTGCATTACTGAATAATGTAGCAAGAAATATTTCAAGAATTAAATGTTACTGTGCATCCATTTTTAAAAAATTTTTACAACACAGTTTTAAAATGTCAAGCTGAGGAATTGTCTGTACTTGCTGTTTATTTAGGTTCCATCTCCACAAATACATTAAAACAAGTTAATAAAAGTTAACATGAAGAGAGCACTTAGGTGTGTAGAGTGTTTGAGTAGTCCTGGAAGTAATTTTGGTTTTGTTCATGCTGTGGATGAACAATTGAAACTTATTACAGATGTGTCATCACAGAAAGAAAAGTATATTTCAATTAATAGTTTCAAGAAAAAGTTCTTTCTACTTAGTAACCAATCTATAGTACTACTTTGATTTCTGGATACAAATCTGTATGTGAAACTGTTATGTTTGCAGTTTCTGCCGTAAGGGCTTAATTATAACCTCAATACATAGGAGTCAGTCTTGTCAAAAATATTAAATAGAATCCAGTATAATACAGTGAGATTTAGCTGTATTTTGCATATTACAGGTTTAGAGTTATCTGTTTGAGCTCTAACCTACTCTGGTAATTGTGGTAAACTATTACTCTGCATTACTAGGTTTTGAAATTATAAAATCAAAACTGACTTAGGAGTTACCATGATCTCTGAATGTCTGGTATTCTACAGAGCATCTCAACTTACAAGGTCATGCATAGCAGTATGGACTAAGAAATAAAACATTCCATTGGATAAAAACAAATACAGCTTATCTTGGGCAATAGTGCCCACCAGGTCTGGGCATTTATTAAGGGAATTAACAACTGCTTCAAAATACACTAGATGAACTTGTACTGCTCTTTCCAGTGTAGAGAAGCACTGCACTATATTGTGTATCTTTCTTAGGGTGTAGACTTGGTCTGTCACTGATGGGATAAAACATGGTGTTCAGAGATTAAAATAAACCACTGTACTAACTTTTTATTATGTATTGATGTGTGGCATGAGATTGCAGTTTTATTCCAACTACTTGACTAGCTCTATCGATAAAATGTAAATTCCAGCTAGGAAAATACTAACTTCTAAAAGAGGAATGGTGGTATTTTTGTGATTCTTTAAGTATCAACTGTGTCAATAAATTAATCTTGGAATAATTAGGTTTGAGCTGAACTTTTTCTTTCTGGGCTTTGGATCTCTGATAGTATATAGTCCTTTCAGTTACAGAAGTGTTAGAAACCGTAGGTTTTACTTCTTTGGAGCTGTGTGATCAAAATTTGGGGGCAGGAACTTTTGGAAAAAATGCCAACTGTCATCTGTTTTTATGGTGCAGTTTTGCAGTTTAGCTGAAGCAAAATCTGATTTTCCCTTCCCCCCCCCCCCCCCTCTAGTTTACAGACATGGAGGTGTGAAGTATAAAGGCTAAGGTAGAGTTTTAGGATCTCTGGTGAAAAATGCCATAGTAACAGTGGAGTCACCACCACTGTTGCAGGAATAATTTATATCACTATTGTAGTTAAAGACACAGCCAATAAATGAATGATGTTTCATCTTATGCTTGACTATATGTAGTGTCAATGAAATCAGTTTTTTGGTGGTAAGACCTTGTGTTATATAGCATAGAAGTAGTTGTGCTGAGCTCTTAGAGTGAGTTCTTAGCTCTTTAGCTAGAAATTAGTCTCCAGCTTCTTTTCTTGATGAATGTTTGTCTTCATTTTGGTGTGCAAGTTCCTTACTGAAGTCTGAGAACTAATTTTTTTTTTAGGTTGAGGTGCATTCTGACAGTTCTGACTACTGCAGACAGGAAATTCTAAGCTGGACTGCCTGCAAGTCAGGGGGTTATGCACTTGCTTGTTTCATCTTACGATTTTCTCCCCACTACAGCATTGGTACTTAATCATCTCTCTGGCATCAGTCTGAATACGTGAGCATTTGAAGGGTTAATACCTTCACACATGTGTGTGATAGGTAGCAGAAGAATAATGAGTTCAGGTACAGAATACCTGGTTTTGAACAGCCCCGAAGGGGGTAAAGAGTTATTCCTTGTTAATCACGGATGTGAAAAGTCCTTCTCTTAGCTAATCCTGCATAGTTAAGGGTAATGTGTAGCACATTCCTCATCTTAGAACAAGCAGGAGACCATGAAGCCTGCAGTGCTAATCACTTACCAAGGGAATGTGGGACTATCTTACATGAATTGTACTGGAGCACCTGTATTTATAGTTTAAAAAAAACCAAAAAAATAAAAGAATAAAGAATACTACAGTAATTATTCTGTATTAGCAGACTTACGTTAAAGCAGCTTCAAATATCTTCTCTAAAAATGTCTGTTGAATCAGAAATACACAAAAGCTGTCTTTGAAGACAGTATTTAAAAAGATGCAGTGTTCTAGTGGAATTAAAAAAGAAAAAAAACAGATGGTAGCTACATTTTGATGACAGAACACTACAAAATGTTTGATAAAAGTGTAAGTCCAAGAGCAATTTTCTTCTAGAAGCCTTGTCAATGCCTGCTATTAGTTTTAGTATATTCATCTGAGTGTCTTTTCTCATGGGACTCCTTTTATAGGTCTAGAAGTCAAATTGCAGTGAGAAGTCCTGTTTGCTCTTTGCAGACCTTTTCACGAATTCCAGGGCAGGAAGGCTGTTTATTTTTCCCACATCTGTTTTGTGCTCATCCTTTGTGACATTGTTTGCTGGATGCTCTTCTTTCTTGCTTCCTCTGAAATGGGTAATTCGCACTGTTACAAAATAGTGAAACCAAGTCTGATTCTGCAGAACTGTGCCAATGTTTTTTGTTTCAGATGGTGTTTTGTGTTTGGAAGCTATTTTAAATTGATTCTGCAGAGCACTGATGTTAAACTGAAAGGTATACATTCTAGTTTTACTCTTTAAAAATCATATTTATTTGTTGCAAAGCAAGTTCAGTTTTTTTAAACTGATTTTAATATTAGATAGCCACAGGTGAAAATTGAGTTGTCATCATTTTAATGTAACATATTTGATAGTACATCAAAGATGCTCCTTATTTTAACAGCAGAAACTGCACTTCTGTCTGGAATTTTACAGTTAAACTCCAAAAATGTATGAGGAATCTGGCTGCAGCTTCAGTGACTCATAGTGTTGTATTATCTTACTATGAGGAGTCGGGTTGAAACTTCATCAGAAGAAATGTTTTATTTTCCTTCATATTATGTAGTGCATTGTGCTGGCTTGTCTTTTATAATAGTCTAGACGGATAATCAAAAACAGTATGGCAAAAATCTTGCTTAATTTTTTTTAAGGCATGCCAACCTTTCTGACTTTGGTTTGGCACGATGTCTCTACAGGTGCGATAGAAAAATACTTGAGTGAAAACTCGCTGTGATAACTCAGTGCCAGAAAGACAATTACAAGTCTATCAGGACTATCCGCAGGCCTTTCTTGTCTTTCTAAAGAATCTGTTCAAACTCCAGTTAAATTCCATCTGATAGACTGGCTTTCCCTTCCCTCTCCTTGCAATTTATTTTTTTCTTGGAAGTAATCCCAGGTGTTGTCAAAGATCATCCTTGTTTCATCTGATACTTGAACCTCTATTACTCTGTGGAGGTTTTATAACTTCTGTTTGTTTCTTTGTGGTATACTTCATAGAATAAAATCCAATGAATTAGCCTCATGAGATTGTGGAGGTTTGAAGAAGTCTCTGAAGATTGTCCAGTCCCACGCCACAGATTAATAAAAGGTCAATCAGAGCAGGTGGCTGAGGGCTGTTTCCACTTGGGTTTTGAATGTCTCCCAATGATGAATAATCTACAGCCTCTCTGGGCAACCTGTTCCAGTGTTTGACTACCCTCACAGTCAAACAATTTTCTTTTGTCTGAATGCAGTTTCCCTGTACTTAGATTTGTGCCCATTGCCTCTCATCCTTTCCCTGTGCAGTCCTGAGAGTCTGGCTCAGTCTTCCTTGCTTGGGAAGGGATTGCATCACTTATTTATACACATGAAGTATTTATACACATCGAAATACCTGAGTCTTCTCAGGCTGAACAGTCCCAGCTCTCTCAACTTCTCCCAGTGTGTTTCAATCTACCTCCTTAGTCATCTTCAAGGTCCATCTCTGGATTTGGTCCAGTATGTCCACTCTCTTGTAGTGGAGAGTCCAGCACTGGGCACAGCTCTCCAGATGTCTCCCCAGTGTTGATTGTAAAGACCCCCTGCCTTGACCTGCTGGCAACACTCTTATGATTACAGCCCAGGGTGCTGTTGGCTTTTGGTGCAAGGACACATTGCTGGCTCCAGTTTAATTTCTTCTTCACCTGGACCCTAGGCCTTTCTCTGTAAAGCTGATTTCCAGCTGGTGGTTCTCCAGTGTGTCAGGTGCATGGGGTTATTCCTCTCCAAGTGCAGGGCTTTGCATTACCCTTTTGTTGATCTCCACAAGTTTTCTTTCCAAACAATTCTCCAGCCTCTGTTCCTCTGACAGGCAGTGCATACAGTCATTCTTTCCAGTTTTGCATCATCTGCAATCATACTGAGGGTGCACTGTATCCCATCTTCCAGATTGTGGATGAAATTTTGCACAGTACTGGTCCCTGGGATACATCACTAATGACTGTTCTGCAAATGAACTTTGTGCCCCTGATCACACCCCTTTGAACTTGGCACTTCAGACAGTTTTCAGTCGACATCACTGTCAGCTTTCATAGCCTCTACTTTATCAGTTTGTCTGTGAGGACAACCATTATGAATGACAGTGTCAGAAGCTTTACTGAAGTCAAGATAAATATCTGCTGCCTTCCCCTCAACTGCTGAGTTCCTTATTCATTGTAGGAGACTTATCAGGTTGGTCAGGCATGATTTTCCCAGTTGTAAATCCATGCTGACTACTCCCAGTCATTATTTTGTCCTTATTGTGTCTAGGTTAGAAATAGCTTCTATTTTGGTCCATCACCTTCCCAGGCATTGAGGTGGGGGTGCCCAGCTTATAGTTTCCTGGCTTTTACTTTGGTCTTTGTACACTTTAGTGTCTGAGCCAGAATTTGTAAGAGTAGTGACTATTTATAGAAATATCCTTTCTGTTGAAACAGCAAGGAATACAGAAACTTCCAGAAAACAACAGCCTCAGTTTCTGTCTTTTCTTAGTAAAAAGACTTTTTAAAACAGCAAAGTGAGCATAGACTTCTGACAGTGCAAAACATGGTTCTGCATAATGTATAGAGAATTGATTGGGATAAGAACAGAGTGTGGTAATTTTGGACTTGACATCAATCTCATGGGAGAAGAAAATGAAGGACAAAAAGCACATTAGGGTTCAAGTAGTGTACACTAGTACAATGTAGTGGTATAACTGAGAAGTAACTTTCACTGCCTCCTACACAAGTAAGAAACTGAGTTTGGGGTGGTGTCTTGTGTCTGTTCAGTTTTTGTTTGTGTTTTTTTTTTTGTGTTTTTTTTTTTTTTTTTTTTTTTTTTTTTTTTTTTTTTGGTTTTTTTTTTTTTTTTTTTTTTTTTTTGTTTGGTTGGGTTTTGTTTGTTTTTTTTACTGAAACAAATATCTAAAAGGTACTTGAAATTAAATGGAGACTAAGTTAGATATGTTTTAGCTAGTCACTATTCAGCCTGGAAAATGGAGCCCTGCTTAAGTGGTTCTTGACCTGGAGAAAACTTTCTTGGCCATCCAAATGCTGTAAGATCAGTCCGTAACTTCTCAGATTCCAATTTTTATTCATGTGGATGGTAAACTTGATATTGTTAGGCTTAATGAGATTATGAGTAGTTTAACTAGAGACACAAAAATCTTTGCAGAGAATTCTTAATGGAAAAACTGGCACAATCTTTTGCTTAGCTTTTAGTTCTTGGGCCTTTCTCTCACTTGATGACATGTTCATGCAAGTCACATTTGCAGACAGCAGTTGCCAGATGTGTTGAAGTTCAGATTGTGGCTTTGGGCATGAATGCACAAATGTTTTCTGCCTTTAGCAGATACACCAACAAGTTTTTTTGTAAAGTAGTAAGACTTGCCTTTTTTCAGATGTAAGTCGAACTTAAGCTCTCTACGAAGTTCTCTAGTGAGGCAATAGGAGTCACATACTCTGATTTCTCTTATTTTGACTCTATCAAGAATCAGATTTTTAGGACTTCATGGTTAAATCAGTTCATGGAGATGATCTGGGTGCTGTGCGCTAGCTTTCTCTTTTAAGGTGTTTGGATATTTTTGTAGGTTGATGTTAGACCTTCCCAGACGATGCATATCCCTGTAACATTAAAGGACTACCTAAGGAGTGTGATGGGCTCAGTCCATCTGAGTAGAAAGTGCTACTGCATGAATACGCAGAGGTTTCATTCTTGCGTTTTAAATTGAAATTTAATGAAAAAAGGCTTTTGTGCTTTTAAACTGCATGTTGCATTTTGCAAATGAGCTTCAGTGAGATGTTAATGTGGTGTTGTCAAATGGGTGTGATGTCTTCTGCTGAAAAACAGAAGGTGTGGATGTGCTCCTCTGAAGAGTATAATTTCAAAGCTGTACAGTGCTGTGTACTATGTGCAGATAGTGTATTTACTTATCTTGGCTAACTGAAGGGGGAATGAAAAATAATGACTTCTGCTATCATTAACTTTGCTTGAGTTGAAAGCCTTCTGTCCAACTTCCTGAAGCAATGCTGGTAGAAGCAAATGCATCTGTGCCTAGTGTTGAGCGTTTTGGAAGGCTCTTATTCTCTGTGCACCCAATGGGATAGGCTGTTTTTAATTAAAGAGTACAGCTGATTTATAACTTACTTGGAACAGCTCTTAGCTTCAATCAGTTCTCAAGTTATCTTTGAGGGCTTCTGTTATTTTAGGCGGCCTGTGGGTAGAATTACATCTACTTGAACTAAAACCCACTGGAAAATTACTTATGTGGGACAAAATTGCAACCTTCTAGTACCTGTGAGGTGGTTATGAGAAAGCTCAAGCTGGGCTCATTGCTGTGGTGAGCCAGCAAGTACAAATTGGAATGGGAAATATGACTGCATATAAAGGCAAAACTTTTTCACTGTGAGGATAGTCGAGCACTGGAACAACTCAGTTGCCCAGAGAGGCTCTACAGTCTCCTACAGCTTCTCTGGCTCTATGTTGTTGATAGAGTGGGATCAGAAACAAGTTACAGTAAAGGTTGTAACAAGTCTGGGAAACAAATAGACACCTGCTCCTGAACAATGGCAATTGCAGATGATTCCATTGTACACAGTGTAAGTAAGTGTTTGTTTTGTTTTTTTCTCCCTTCCTCTCTCATGTGTGATTTTTACTGGATCACAGTTATTGTGGTATGAAAACTTGAGAGAGACATCAGAATGGATTTGTGGCTTAACCAGACTTCGGTGGGCTAGGATATATTGTTCTTGGGACCACAGTTGCAGTGCACCTCTATCTCTGTCATCCTCTACATAACCTCTACCTACATGCAGAGGACAAGTAAAACTCAGATATGTACCAGTTTCAGCTAAGATAACCTGTTCTCTAGAACCAGTAGTTCAAATCAAGCCACTTTTTTTTTTATTTTATGTAACTGTTGTCTCCTTCACAGTTTAACTTACTGTTTGTCTGTACTTTTTATCTGCCTGTTGGTATTGAGCTTCCTTTGAAGAGTATTTTCACCCACTCATTTGTCAAGGATTTTTATTCTTGGTCTTTAAATTGATCCTTTTGTATAGTACTTCCATCATTTCACTTTGAAGATGCTTTTCTAGTATTTACTGTGTTTAGAAGACTGAGCTCTGGGAGCTTTAAGCTGAAGTATGTGAAATACTTTAGGTAGGATGTGGACTTTGCTTGAATTCATCATGAAGTGATGAAAAATTTACCTGTGTCAGGATGTCAGTTTGCCCAATCTCCTCCTTGCTAAAGATGCATTCAGCAACAGAAGAAAAAACTTACATATATTTTAATTGCCTCAGTTTTTTGTTTGGTTTTTGTTTTGTTTTAAATGGAAAGAATTATATGATATTGGACCCTCATCTATTTATTTTTGGACACTACCAAGGGACTTCATAGTCCAAGTTATTGCAATGTTATAAAATATTCTCTAGTACATTTTGTGTTGCTCACACCACTAATGTTTGGTCTCCTCTGAGCTCTTCACCTCTGCTTGAGAAACAAAAATATTTATAGCTCATTTGGAAAACTGAATAGTAGCAGTGTGGAATATCTCATCACTCTTTCTTCAGTGCTTCATCTTGAACTTCATGACAGTTCTGGGAGAGCAGTTCGGTTGATGAAACTGAAATTTCTTCTCTCACATTGCCCCAGGGGAAACTCTGCCTGCTAGGTAGCTGTGGTGAGGTGTCTGCCAACACACATTGAAGTAAAATGTGGTGGGAGTGTTTCTGAGCTTTTTACTCTGCAGTGGTTGTAGTTCTTTACAATCTACAGTCCTGGATTCTGTGATCCATCTGTGCTTACCTCGGATTCCAGCTCTGGGCTGAAAAAGTATCATGTCTTTCTCACTCACTCTTGTTCCATTATGTTTGTGTGTTCTGGATAGATATTGTTATTTCAGATAAAATTAAGCATGAGGTCACCTGAAAAAAATGAAACTATTCGGGAACCATGTGTATTAGTGAACCATTTTAAAACAATAATACATTTTCTGGACTCCTTGTGTGGCTCTATCCAAACACTGGAAACTCTTCATAGTGACTCTTGAATGGGAAGCTGTTGAGTCCTGTAGTATTAGGCTGTGTGTTTCAAATTTGCTCTGCATTCTTTTTCGCATTCACTTATGTGTAGTTTCATACAATTTTTTTCTAGACAGAACTATCTACTGTAGTCTTGAAAAAAATATTAATGAACTCCAGTTCACAAAATCTCCTTATAGGAAACTTAAGAACAGCAAATGGACCCCTTTAAAAGCATCTCTGTAACTTAGTACATGTAAAGAGTAGCTGAAGCCTCATTCTGAAGTATGGTAAAAGATATATTTCTTCTTATTGCCTTCATGAAAATTAGTAATGTTTTATGTTCTTAGTCACAGGCAATAAGGAATGTTCAAATTTTTGGTAGAGAAAGCTTAGTTCTAAAAGCAACTTCAGTGAGTGGGATGAAATTATTTGAAGTAAAAGCTACAAAATATAGGATTCATAAAAGAGCAATAATTTAACTTGCATATTCCCTCAATTCACTTAGTGCTCAAAGAACAAACATTTCAATTTTGTGAAAGGCAAAGTAAAAATGTGTGTTGAAACACTAATTCAAAGTGCCAAGCTCACTTGGTAGAAACTGTTGAGACATGGAGGGTAGTGCTATTTATTGCTAGTTTAATAACTGAAACTTGATTTATTGTCCATAACTTAGATTTAGAAGTCTGTACAGCACCACATGCATCAGTATGTTAATGGTACACTCGGTTGTGTGAGCCACGTGAATTGCAGGTAATAACAGAAACTCCTGGTCTAAGGTATTAGCTCTTTGTACAGAAAGTTATATATTAAGACAAGTATTTTGCCTATGAAATATCTTTGATGCTATGTGTTCCTGTAAGACTCTTGTTGCATTTAGTGCCTCATGAACTTGATCATCAATTAACAGTATGTCATTGTGCCATAGTGCCTTTTTTTGTATTATACAGAACTTCTACAAAAATACAGATGCTGATTCAGTTACAGCTCACTGTTGTTGTCTAATGTCTGAACTTAATAGAAACATCAACAGAGATTTTTGGCCTGAGCAGCTAATTAGAGGCTAACTTACCAAAGTTTTTACCACACATGTTTTTTCATGTAAGTTTGGATGTGTAATCATGGACTTAGAGGTTTAAGTCTCTATTTAACTAAAAGAAGCAGTTGAATGAATTTTATCTTTTTATTTAATAATTTGTTCAGGTTCAGTGTTTCAAAATTTCATTTTCACAATCCCTTTGGGTCTCAAATGTAACTGCTACTTTGAAAGAACTTTCTTCTACTTCTTTAGTTCTGTGGTCTTAGTATATTCTTTCATACATATATTTACTGAAGGTCAGAAAGTGTGAATTTTTTTAAATGACCATTACTTTAAAAAGGCAGTAGATTCATGAGCACTAAAATAATATCACTTTTTTGCTTTTATGTAGGTAATTTTTCTCTTAAGTAATGGTCAAATCAGAAGTCTTCTACTAGCCATTAACTTACTTATAGATCTATCTTTCTTTTGTATGAAAAATTTTCCTTCTGCTGATTTGTAAGTGTGACTTGCAGGATCACAGTTCATGATTTTTTTGTTGTTGTTGATAGATCAATCTTTTTTTCTTACTTATTAAACTGCATTGTCACTCATTTCTCTTATCCCTGTACTGTAGTCCTTTCTTTTCAGGTTCTTTCACTCTAAATTTTCTTTTAATCTCTAAATGCATGATTTAGATTTCTTCTGTTTGAATAACAAAAAAGAACCTGTCATTAAGACTGGAGAATTATGTATATTTAGAACTCAAAAACCTGATTGTTTGCTTATGGCTTGAAATGTGTAAGCAGACCTGTGTGCACATAAAAGTATTTCTCAGATTATTTTGCTCTCATCCATAGTCAGACTGAATTTTAAGGGAGCAGTAATTAAGTGAACTAAGCCATGGAGCTATGTTAAACTGAATTTTGAATGTCTCTGTGTATCTAGATGGGAACTTATGGAAAAACCTTTAAACTGGAAAGACCTTTATGTGGAACAATGCTTATGCAAAATGAACCCTGAGAGGCTAAATAGGCTTAATTATTTAAATTCAGCCTGAAGACTAACAAACAGGAAAATCTGAACCTTTATGAAATTCTAAAAGTTAATTTTGCAAAACTGCTGCCCAGTGTATTTTTCACCTTGTGGAATGTCTTGGTTAGGAGTCTATTGATGTATGTAGTATAACCACTGAAAGGATAATATATATAATCTCAGATAATCCCATTCAGTCTGATGTCTAGGAATGCCCTGAATTATTGTATTGACAAGCATTGTGCGTTGCAATCTGTGACTTGTGATAAGGTTTATGGTACCAAACAGCTTTTTCAAGTAGGTTGCTTTACTTGAATGGCAGGTGGCATGTACAGAGCATTGCTTAAAAACAACCAAAAACTTGTTTTGAGCTCAACTTCTTTACTGGTATGACTGTATGCTCCAGGACTGTCACTTAGAGACATTAGAAAAATAATCTGCATTGTATGTTTAAAAAAAAGATTATGAAGACAAGATGTATTTGTCTTGGCCAGTGGGTGTTCTGTTGTCTATGGCTATAATACAGTGGACTTTGATCTTACCACCTCAGCCTAAGCAGCTCTGACCCTGGCCAGCACGCTCAGTGAGAAACTTCACAGACAAATGGATACCTTCCAGATTTCAGTTGCAGTTTTCATTTGTGCAGTGTCTTATGTATGACTGATCATGTTTTATTTTTTAAATTTCCTCAAAGTTCCTGTATTTGCAGGTATAGAGCCAAAACTTCATGCAACAAACAAACAAACTAAAAATCCCAACCCTGTAATGCCAAATAAAAGCTGTGACATCTTGATTTTATCAATTTTGGTTTGATCAGGGTTTCTGTAACCGTTTTTTTTTTTTTTTTTTTTTTTTTTTTTCAATTTAAATAAATAGGTTATATGGATCTTTGGGCATAACATTATCTTGTTACTTAAAATGTATACATTTGATATGTGTTCCCTTGAACCTCTGCATGGTGACAAAACATGTAACTGCTTCATTATAATAAGAGGAACACAAAATTGGTGGGGAATTGAAGTTGCACTGCTGGTTTTGTATTTTTAGCTTTCAAGTTGTTTATGCAGGGTAGAGTCCTGACTTAGTGATTGGCTCACACTGCAGGGATTCAAAATTTTCCATAAAATAGGTAATATGGTCTGTTGGGGGGGAAACCAGAAAATGTAATTAGTCCATGGTAAATTTACTACTGGACCATATCTCCACTAATGGACCTTTCAGGTCTTTAAAAGCAGCTTGTTACATCACTGGGATGCCTATTCAAAGTGGTTGCATTGCATTGCTCTAGCATTTGTAATTTAACACAACTATTTCTTTTTCTTTCTAAAGGCGCCTAAACAGAAATAACCTCCAGTTACTTTCTGAACTGCTCTTTCTGGGGACACCGAAGTTATACAGGCTGTAAGTAGGCATGGCCCAATAACTATTATTTGGGAAGATTTGGATTTGTTTTGTTACTCTGTCTTGCATTAGCTATTTTGTCTTTTGCCTCAAACAGGGCTAAAATGCATCTTGGAACATTGGTATTTTGTTTAAGCTGAGTATTTTCTTTAACTGCTTTGCACAAGACTTTTTTAAATTTTACTTTACATCTAGGTCAGATACTAATAGTTGTATCAGACAAAGTATTGTCATCAATTCCTGCTTCTCTAAGCAGGTTTTTCTGAAGGAATACTTGTGACTTTCCTTTTTGTCCTGTTCGTTTTGGTTTGATTTTTTTGTTTGTTTCTGTGTTAAAAAAAACAAAACTAAAAAATGCCTGTAGAAATTCTGACCCAGAGAAGCAGCACTGTATAAGCAGTTTGGTTTTGTGATGTTCTGTTTTTGTGGCTGTACACACTTGACCAGAAAAATGATAGCACTGGCAAATGCTACATCTGTGGATAAATCTCTCCTATGTTCTCACAAAGAAAACAAAGGTAGAAAATTAAGCTCCATGAAGATAGAAACTATGAAAGGCCGTACCTTAAAGAGAAATAACATCAAACTGGGTAATGAGTTTTTGTTTTGATTCTATTGGTTTGACAATGTTTTGGCAATATCTTAAAATAAATATTTTGACCCATTGTCCTTTCTAAGAAGCCACTTAACTCAGTTGCAGTTGAAATGTGAAATAAAGTTTGGATTCTGGTTTATTTTGGAGTAAATTTGAAGGGACTTTGAAGTTACAGTATGTGGTATCAAAGGGATACAAGATGACATGCTTAAGTAGGCTTTAGAATGGTTGTACAAATTCAGCCCTGTTGTAATTAGATGTTTGGACACATTTATTTAGACTTCAGGTGAGATTTCTGCTGTTGAAATTGCTGCCTATACTGAGTTTTATCCTTTGTGTGCTTGGAAAAAGAAAAGTGAAGGTGAAGAAAGTTGGAATTCCTCTTATTTGTCTCTGCTTTAGTATATGGAAATATGTTTGAGAATAAATGGTATAATGAAGCTTCTATTATTAGGAGTTGATTTTTGTTTTAATATTGTGAAACAATAGTTCTTTTCTCGCTTCTCATAGCAACATAAAATGGAAAAATGGAAATTACTCATTATTGTAAACATTTACTTCTGTGCATTTTGTTTCACTCTTTTGCTTTGTATGTATGCTTTGTTTCCAGAACTTCACTGTAGATCCAATGAGTTGTTAAAAGACTAGGCCAGAAAGTTGCTGAAGTCTTTTGTCCTGAAAAACAAAAATATTTTGCTCTGCTATAATGTTACAATATATTTATATGGGGTATTACATACTAAAAATTGAGTCTCTTATAAATTTCCATTAGCCATGATAAAGACATATTCAGAAAGGAATATGAAAGATTTATGATTGTTTTATTATTTCACCTATAATGTAGTGGCTGTTATCCAGATTCATATAAAATAGAAATGAGCCATAATTTGCAGGCAAAAAATGGATGCACATTTCAGGCAAAATCATACTTGAATGTATTTATTTCAGAATTGTTTATTTGATAGATGCTAGTCTTAAATCTATAATGTCCTTTGACATAAAGCACACAACTGCTCATTGCATATATGGTGGAAAGTAAGAGATCCTTGGCTTCACAGTATTAAATTTCCTCTGCCTAAGGGTTATTGTTGATCAGACCATGAAAGTGAATGTCTGGTTATAATGTATTCATGTTTAAAAGAAAATATGAATGATACTGAAAATCTACAGCTGTTTAGCACTAAATTTGTAATTAAAAAAATGTCAGGCCAATAAAGGAATTGATGTTAGTTAAATGTTCTTGGTCAGTTTTCAGATATGTAGCTTGATCATTTTGAATAGTATAAAATTATTTGTTTTTTTTGTCTATCATTGTATATGCTTAGATGTATTTGCATCCAAATAAATATTTTTCTAAGGAGAATTAAAGTTCTCTAAACATGATCAATAAAATGTATACTATGCTTTGGATTTACTATTTATTTTTGGCATTTAACAGCTAATCAAACAATGTGTGTACTGCGAGGTTTCAACATACTGTTGAGCTTCTGTGAATAATAATTACCATTTGACCCTTGGCTGTAAATGAGATGCCAGGTGAAGAAGCACATATGCTTGTTGTGTAGCCTAAATGCAATATAAAAGAAAGAGGGTACACTGGATATGAATTATGATTCGACACAGTTGGTTGCCGCCAGCGGCCAGCTATGCTTTCCCTTTGCTGTCTGCTCCAATTTCTCTTTGGACGGGTTGAGAGAGCACTGCATGTTCAGGTCAAGATGTTTGCCTAGAAATAGTAGTACAGTTGCAGCTGTGTTTGCTGGAGCAGGAGACTAGTTTAAATAGCATTACCATTTATCCAGTCCATTAACAGAACTCTGTAAAATAATACCAACTCTGCATAAACTACAGGACAGTGTAATAAAATTACAAGCACTTGTTGACAGATGGGAAGTGTAAGTAAAGGAAAGTGATAGGTTGAGAGTTTAAAAGAGACAGTGCATTATTTTCTGTGTCTAAAGACACTTAATTTCGAAGGTAGTTAAATTATTTTTCAGGGTACTTTCTTTCCAGTTTAGCAGCCTTCCAAGAAATCTCCTGGAACTAGTTGAAATGCATAATTTTAGTCAAAACAGAAACTGATTTTCCCATTAGGAGTTATCTACAAAGGTGTCTTGACATAAATATTTCAGTAGTAAGTAGTTAATGCTAAAAATAGTATGAAGAGTGCTGTAGGATATATTAGTGTTGCCTTGCAAGGAATCTCTCAAAGCACAATTTATATGAACCTCTGTTTTGGTGCAATACTGTTAAAATAAAGGTGCCACTGTAAATCCCCTGGGGAAATGGAAGTTCTTGTCCAACAAGTAATTTTCCTGCAAGGAGATGCATTGTTTTTGGTGACCCATATGTCCCCTCACACTGAGTTGTCTAATGTCAGTGATGGTACCTTAGTACAGAGACCTACTAGTCTAGTGAGTGCTTATCTGAGGCAAATAGATTTTGACTGCTTACTTTGGTCAGATCACAGTTCATTGATTGGTATTTGCTGCAGGATACCGAGTGCTGGACCCAAGCTGTTTGAAAAATCAGTTTTAAAAGATACTTTTATTAATCAGTGGCATACAAAGGTTATTGAATTCCATGCACAAAGCTTGTCCCTTTTGATTTACATTTCTTATGCTTGGAATGAGGTTAAGTTTTCCTACTGACCAGTATTTGTTGTGTAAGTTAGGCAATATTGGCATGGAAAAAACACCAAAACAATCTTCATAGTTGGTGTAGTTTGATATGTTTTCCTTATAATATGTGTACTTGAAGGTACACACTGTGAATGTTTTCTTCTAAAGGAAAAAAGTCTTAATGTAGTCTGATTAATAAACATCCCTTTTGAGATGTCTGTTAGTCACTTTAAAAAAAAATTCCTAGAAGTGAATAATTAAAGGAAAAAGTATTAAACATCAAAAACTCTTCAAAAAATTATCTTGGGCCAGAACAACAGTAGTGGCAACAACAACAAAACATGCTGTATGGGGGGCCTTGCAAAAATTCCTCCTGAATTAATTTCTGCCAGCTATGATTAAAGTGTGGGGTACTAGATGTGTCAGACACCATAGTTCTCTGCTTCATTTTACTCTTGGCCTCTTTGGCCCCTGCCACAATAAATCCCACAATGGTTAGGAAAGAATTACAGGTTACAGTTGCCAGGGTTACCGTTGTCCGGCTGGACCAACATCATTACTCATCCCGGCCGGCAGCCCCAGTGCCGCGGCCACTCCTGGAGCAGGGACCCCGGTGGCCCAGGCAAGTTCTCCCCGTGGCTCTCATTGCTGGTGCTGGAGCTGCTGCACAAGAACCTGCCATTTCATCACTTGCTAAGTGTTGTTTTGCTTTTACCTTTGCTGCAAGAGAAAAAATAAAAACAACAAAACACACAAACAAAACAAATAAAAAACACCTCAAAAAAAAGCACAACCAACAAAAAACCAAAGGAACAAACAAAAAAAACCTCACTTCAGATAGAAAGGAAAAAAAAAAGATAATAGAAGGGTGCATGTAAGATGCTAGAACTGGGCCTTTTGAAATATTTAAGAGCTGGGTTCTTGTTAAGGTTACCTGCATTGGAGGTGTAATTTATGGTTTTGTCATATTCCTTTTAACAGTAATCATGGCAAGTGAGACTATGGTCATAATTTTGTAGAGAAGATACTTCAGTCTGAATCCATTTTGACATCTCAATAGAGAAATCATTAATTAGAAAAATGCTCCTTATCCTGAAGCCTCTGAAATATTCCAACTGCAAACAGGTGGCTCTGGATGTTAAATCAAATGAAAAGCAAAAACAAGTTTCTCTTTTTCAAATGGCAATATTAATGAATTTCTCTCTTTTTGCAAGTAGACTGTTAATGGAACTGTTGTTGAGTAAGCACAGTGGGTCAGTTTCCACTGCTGTATGTCCTGTAGTAACATTACAGTGTGTTTCACCTTCTTGCACAAGTGGGCTGGATGTATAACGTTTTAACAAAGATTTATTTGAATATGAATTATGAAGTCACCTTGTTGCTATATCCTCCCCAGGATAGTGTGTTGAGCTACTTTAGTAATTTGTTTGAGTTTTTATGATTTGTTACGAGGTATTCCAGCAGCATGTATACTGCATATAAGGCAACTACGTTTGTTTTGGTATGCTAGAATTGAATCTTATCCTTTCAGAGGTAAATAAAAATTAGTCAGTCTTCCATATCTTGTGTCCATCCTACTAGTGTTTTGACTTGTATTTTTTTACCACTGTAGCTTAGTTTAAATGCATGTTTAAATTGTGTTATCTAAGCAACTAAATTTAGTTGGTAAGAATATACTAATTTTAATACTAGTTAGTTTTTAATTACTAGTATTATTTTATTAGTGTTGCTCTTGAACTGTAACTATAGTTCTTAGAAGATAACTATTTTTCAAAATTACTATTTCATGGAGAAATGCGGCATATTAGTATGTGTATGAAATGAATATACAATTTTGTCTTTGTGGTATTATAAGCCAGTAATTAAAAAGAAATTTCCAATATATGAGCAATTACTAATTTTTCTTGCACTGTGGAAAGAACTCTTAGCAGTTTTCTACATTAGTGCGTTTTGCTAGTACAAGGTCTTATTGCCCCAGTGTAGAATGTTTTCAGGGTGAGTTTGGACCCTTACGCTGGATGGACAATGCCAGTTACATTTCTCTTGAGTTTATTATTGCTATAATCCCAATAAATCAACAGGACTATCTAAAAAAAGAAAAAAGAAAAGGGTTAATGGGTATTAAAAATATTCTTGTTAAGGTTCATTATCTCTAAGAATAAACCAAAGTAACTAAGAACATGCTGCTTCTGTACTAGGTTTGTAATAACTCTTCTCTGGCATTCATTTCTGGTATGGATGATCTATGAGATAAACTTTGGTGACATGTGACTGTTGCTTCTGTCACTTGCTCATTTTTAACCTAGAGACAAAAGTCAGAGCTTGAATACTTTATGCAATTTGACTTGCATGTGCATCTTTTCTCCAGTCCTGCCATCACTTGCTTTTGCCTTGGAGTTTTCATTCTCTGCTATAATTTTTCAAAATTGAAAACTGTCTCACAGGGTACTGAACAAAAGAAAAATACCACTGTACCTTTGCTTCAGACATAAGCCTTACTTATATGGCAAGGTGACATTTTAGCGATTTTTGGAAGGGAAATATGTGCAATTTATCAGGTAATTTATTCTTTGAGCACAGAAACAAGTATTGAATGTATACATTTGAGGTACAATGTACAGTAGCTATATCCAAGCAACATCAAGCATTCAGCCTTAGATTGAGCTGAGTGGAAGCGTTGGTAGAACCAAAATGATCTTTTGAAATGTAGTCTGAAAAAAAGTAGAATGTATTATCACTTTGTGCAATTACTGGAATTCAAACTTCACTATGTTACTCTTCCTGCCCTTTGTTACAGAATCTCTTAGTCTGCAGGCTTTTCCTGAGCTATGCTTTCTTTTGTATTTGCACATCACCTGCTATGATGCTGTGCACGAAAAAAGTGGTTACTAAATAGACAGAAATCAGGTGAAATGTTGTTACTTGAAGTAGTGGTATGAGATTTTTAAAATTGGAAGCAAACTTTTTTATTGTGAAATGATGCTCACAAGGTGGATGATGATATTTTTACTTTGAGATAATTGGAAGCTGTCTTTGAATTTGCCTTTAATTATAAAAACATAATTTTGTGTATTTTTTTTTTACAAGCAGTGTTTCTTTTGCTATGAGATAAAATGACAAATTGGATGGACTGCTGGAGCTGTAAACCAGTTCTAATACTGGACAGATTGCTAATTCTTTATGTAAGCTGCATTACTAAGTGATATAGTTGACTTAATTCCAGCAAAAGGCATCTCTAGGGATATCCAGGATCTGGGCTTTCACAGAATCACTGAGTATGCTGAGTTGGAAGGGACCCACATGGGTCCTTAGCCTTGCACCATGTGCCTGAGAGTATCATTCCAATGTGACTTTGATCCTCGTGGGTCCCTTCCAAATCAGAATATTCTGCGATATTTAGAACTATGTTCTTTTTTCATTCAAACAAACACTCCAAAACTGTTCAGTCACTTTTAACATTAATTGGAAAAATTATATTAAACACCAAGCAAACAAAAATATGACTTGACCAACACAAATATCTGTGTTATTTAAAATTTTTATGCTATTAATTATTGGCATTTAAATATGTCATGCAAAAACATGAATTGTATTAATTACTCAAGCTATAGTTCTATTAAAATAGTGTGGTGGTATTCAGAGAAATTGAGATAAATACTTTAGTTATTATGGCTTTGGTACTTTGACCTGTTCAGCCCCAAGAATAAATAATTATCTTCTGTATTTTTGTTGTTGTGATAGCAGTTAAAGCAGAGAACTAAGATAATTGCCTTTTAATATGAAAATTAAAGTAGCTGGTTTAGGGTCACCTGTAACCATATTCATGTGCAGTCTGAATCAGTCCCTGGGTTGTTCCTGGAGGGCTGACCTTGAAAGCTTTGTTAAATTACGATATAGGAAACCTTTTAGGTAGGAGTTAAGTAGGAAACTGAATCTCAGTGAAGGAAGTCATGAAAAGTAAAAAGGCATGTCAGAGGAAATGCCCTTATTTTGTGGTGCAGAAACATGGTGTGAAACGTTATAAAGAGGACATCTGTAAGTCTTGGCTTGCGCAGAGTGGACATTTAAGTGCAGCCATGTCATCTTGATTAAAAAATTTAAAAAAAGAGCAGAAAAGAGGAATAAATCAGGCCAAGGGAAAATCTGAAAGTATAGAGGCTTGTCTCTGTGATGGTAGGTTTCTTCTGCAAGTGGAAGATTAAAGCCTAAAGTAACTGAATAGCTGAGAAAAGTCCAAAGAAAGGTTGATTGCTTCCCCTCCAGCAGTTCCAATTGATTGAAAAAAGCCTAATTTAAAGTTCTGTTTGTTCTGTGTCTTAAACCATCAGAATTTTCTTTTAGAATTGGGGGAATGCTCTGGAAGAGAAAGAATCCAAGGATAAAAAGTCATTGCAGGCCAACAATTGTTCCTAATCCTCACAAAATGCTGGAGAAATTAAATTTATTCTTTATTGCTCAAAGTGTTACCTAGGTCACTGGGCGATGGGAAAATTGAACTGGAAGTCGAGTAGGCACAATCTTTGTTTTGTGTCTAGATGCTTAACCTTAGACACGACAAGGCATCTTAGTGTGTTGTGGGAACTTGGTTCAGAGTATTAACACCAGGACGTTTATTACCCTGGATTCATAATAGGCTATGCTGTCAGTAGATGAAAATGTTGTGTTTACATTTCAGTGTTAAATGATCATTTAATTAACACCTAAGGAAAAAAAAAAAAAACCCTAGTGAAATTCTTTGTGGCTTTTATTGTTGGTTTCCTTGGAAGTTTTAATATCCAAGTTAGGCTGCAATTGCTTCTATAAGTACAGCTAGAAAGACATCTATGAATGCGGGCAAGAAGGACCGACAGTTTAACCCCTGTTGACCCTTCATCCTGAATGTTGATTTATATAGCATTTTAAATGCATTGAATTTGTTTCAGAGCTTCTCTAAAATTACTCAGCATTCAAACAACACATGTATTTCTCCTTTTAAAAATATTTCCCAAAGTGTACGTTCTTAAAAAGAGGATAGTTTTTTTCCTAGAAAATTACTAATATATATAGAATGTATCAACAAAAGTTTTACTGTAGTTAAAAAAAAAAAAGCTGTTGTTTTGCCAGATTTGTCTATATGTCTTTTAGCTTTTATGTGGAAAAATGAAAAGGAAGTTTGAAACAGACAATGTATCATGCTCTAATTGCAGTAGCTACTGTCTGAATTCTTCAGAAAGAATAGGAATTTGGCAAGGGAAACAACATTACTGCAAAATTGCGTAGCCACATTACCCAGCACAGATCTACTTTCATATGTTCCATTGTATCAAAAGAAAGTCAAGGCTATCTGAAAGCTTTAATTTGCTCTATGTCCTTAATAATGCTTTTTGTTGTAATGTTGATCTACAAATGCTTTTTGCAATAATGTTGCCCTACAAAGCATGTTTGAATCATTTTTTTGCATCCTAGAGCTAAAGCTAGAGTAGTTCATCAGTATTAAAGAGCAGATGCTTTTCAACTGATGTGTTTTATAAGCACACTGTAGTAAAAACTGAAATTACATCTAGATTTAGAGATTGGTTTTGGGGTTGTTTGTTTATTATTTGATTTCTGCTTAGGGAATAAACCCCACAACTTTAAAGCATGTTAAGAGATTGATAATAAGACGCCCAGCACAGCTTAAATCAGTTATTGATGATCCACAAATTTTATTGAATACTTTTTGTTTTTACTGGTGATCATATCCTTCACACATGTCAATAACTAAGCTGAAAAAATCAGATGGAATCTGCTGATACAGTAAATGTTCGTTTTCTCCACACAAATGACATAAACCATCCAACACTTAATGAAATATTACAGCTGCAGTGAGACTTCTGTCTGCCAGTGGGGTCTTAATGTTTTTCAAATTTCTCTGAGTATATTTATTAAGTTGAAATCTAATATTCAGATAGAGATTTGCCAGAGGTACTTGCATTTGCTTTTGTCTAAAATATTTGACCATTTACAGTTAAAGCAGTGTATCACAATTTCAGCACTTTTTTCAGTGCTTTTAATTGAAAAATAATTCTGCAATATTCATTTCTTAATTGATGTGTCGGATGAAGGAGTACTTAGGATATGCGTAGGATAGATAAGAGAGACTTACCATGTACCATGATGAGATTACTCTTTTACAGTGCTGGTGGAGCTTTTCGGTTTGCTGAACTGGTGAATGATTAAGGCAAGTAATGCATGCAGGAAGACATAGGCTACACTTCCTACATGTGGACTGATAAACTTTAACTGAATCTACATTGAATTGTGTGGGACTCAGACTCCTGGTGGGCAGGTCACATCAATTATCTAAGTACCAATTAAAGGGACACTCATTACGTTATGGGAAGTGCCAATAAACAAAGTGCAATACTTGGTCTCAGAAGAACTGAAGCCAGGGCTGCAGTGATGAACAACCCAGACTGTTGTGCTGATCCTTGTAGCTGTTGTGAGGGTATTGGAGCCAGGGCTGGTGGTTTTACTTGGGAAAGGCTGCTTATGAATGCCGAGTGGAGTTTATTCTCTCCCTCAGACACTTGAGAGGCCTGTTCTCCTAATGGCTGTTCAGACCCACCTCATGGGGAATAAAGCTGGGACTTACTGAACTCTTTTCATCTTTACAGCCAAGCCCAGGTGCAGGCCCTCCCTGGCTCAAGGGTGTTTAAAGGACCACACTCTGAAGGCTTCTTTCCATGGCCCTTAATCTTTAGGGGGAAGAAAAAAGGGGCTGAACTGGGGGGGTAACTCTTTTGGTTAAGCACTCCTTGAGGATTTGCAGGGTAATATGTACAAGAGACAGAATCTTTGCCTCTTTCTTTTCATTTCTCCTTCTGTCCAGACAGTTCAATGACATTTTTATGTTTGCTATGAATGTGTAATGCATACAGTTGTAAGGAAGGGCTGCTTGTACTTTAGAAGGTAGTGTGTACGAGGAGAAGTTTGATGGCAGCTGTTCAGCACTATTAGTACTTTAATATGGGGGAGATAGAAGAGACATCAACTCTTTTTTGTTGTTCCCCTTCTGTGGCTTTTTGTAGGAGTGGTGGTAGCTGGCAGGGATTTAGATAGTTTTTTGACCCTGAAACTGCAAAAGTTGCATATCAAGTTTGATAAGGCCCACAGGGAAGAGTTGCAAAGAAGATAGGATAACAGCTAATGTAATGAAGGGGTATATGTAGTAGCTGCTTTCTGAGTATAAAGATGTGGAAGGCTTAATAGACAGAAAATAATGTAAATGTCCATCTAAAAGGGAGACAAAAAATTCTGAAAAGCTTAGCAGAACTAAGGAAATTTATTTACATGACCTAAAAATGACACAAACACTGACATATACTGCAGGAAAGCAGTGATAATTTCTGAGACTGGAGAAAACTCCTATCTGGTCCTTACTACTGCTTTAATGTTAAATCTGGTCAATGATTGAGTCTGTCATATTCTGGATGTTCTTTGTGAATTGTGCATTCTTTGTAAAAGGCAAGAAACTGAATTCCCTCCTTGATTTTAGTAATGTCTGTAAATTCATTAGAGCAAATACTTTTATGTAACTCTCCAATGCTATAACTTGTTACAGCAATCTCCTTATACTTAGACACGTACAACAGAAGAAAGAAAAAAATACCACTCAAAAAACTGTAATTTTTTAGGTCAGGGTTGTTTCTAAAAATGAAAAAACAGAATTCTTATGAAGTGCCTACCAAATCTATAGAGGAGTGCTTTGCTTCTTCATCTCTAGTACATTTTTCATGTCAGCAGCACAGAAGCCAAAACTACTTGTTTGGCAGAGTATGCAGATGTCTCATGGCAAAATTTGAGCTTTGTATGTAGGTTTAACAGATGTTAAATTTAATCTAGAAAAGAGGATTAATAACCATAGTGTTGCTCTTCCTTGGTTCGCCAGTGAGGGTAGCCAGGCACATTCAGATTTGAGTGTCTAAAATGCCTCTCCTGGCTGATAACAATGGCTCTATCTGTGCAAGAGAAGAGAATCTTTCACTCTGCAGTAAGACTTGGACTAGGAAGTAATAAGAAAATTATACAACTGTTTTAGGACTTGTAATAAAGATTACTGTTAGCAAAATTTGTTCAATGAGGATGCTGCATTAAGATGAAAAAAATGTGCAACATGCAGTGTACTATCACCTTTGCTTGAAGTCTTGGAGACAAAACTAGGTTCAAAGCTGCTGAGGCATGGCCAGTTGTGCCACATATTGTTAAAGTTTTGGGTAAGGTGCTGGGGTGAAGTATTTATTTCTTCCATTGTTTTGTAGTCTATTAATTGCTGATCTAAACCGTGTAAACAGCACACCAGTAAATTTTGTTAGAGCAAATAGTACTATGGGATTTAAATAAATAAAAAAAAGCTGCAATTGTTTGTCCTGTGGATATAGACTGGAGAAGGTGGGAAATGCAAAATATTTACAGCAAATTAAGTATTGTGATCACTGGGGAGAAAACTGTTGTAAAAGACTTAATGATAATAGCTGGAAATGTACAGTGCAGCATGGAAAAATAATATAATGCAATTTCTTGTGTATGTATAAAAGACAGTGCAGGAAATGGAAAAGAAAATATTTTTAATTATGCTATGTTGTTTTGCAAAACCAGTGCTGAGGTGGTTTGATTCTCTACTAATGGTGTTCACTGCAAGCAGCTTTGTTTTTTTTTTTTCCTTCCATTTTGTTGCAACAGTAAAAATATTTCACTAGTATTTTGGCTAAACTGAGTTTTTGCTTGTTCTTGTAAATCAGATTGCAAAACTATTGTGTCTTTTTCCTTGGTCAAATAAAAGACAGAAATGGATTTGAGTTCTAGGGAAGACTTTAAAATTAGGATGTGCTGTTAGCCTGTCTATATAAGATTGTAATAGCAAAATAATGGTAGTGTCATATGTGCACATATATGGGGGGAACAGAGACAAAACCAGGAGAAATATAGTTGAGTTAGGAGATTGACTAGTCAAAAAATTATTTATGCAGCAAGTTGCAGGTTTTTGAGGTGAGTGATCTAAAAATAATCATTTGGTATATATTCATGTTGAAGTTAAAATACTAATAATGCTCCCAGATACACAATTTTTTACTAAAGGAATGGAACTTAACAGTCTTCTGGAAATATAAATTCACAAAATGTAACATCTATGAGTAGCAGGGAGTGTTGAATTTTCTCTGTACTAGCAGAAAATCAAAGCTTTTTCTGCCATTTATTTTATTCATTGCTGGTCTACAAACCACTCTGTTACAAGCTCTCTTCATAGAGATTTTATCCGCAGAGGTTCCAAGTGGGTCAAATACATTACATGGAACACAACAGTGCAAATGCATTAGCACTGGTAATTCTTTGGGCCTTCACAATTAATATATAAGATTCAAACATTTTAAGACAAAACAGGAACCCCTCAAGAACTGAAAAGAAATACCAGTCTTTGAGAAGTAGTCAAAGAGAAAATGCCAATAAAGTTGGAGATAAAAAGGTGTGTCTTGAAAAGATTTCTTCAAGTTTCTCTCGAAGAAACTAGTTAAGAAAGATATTACTTGTATCCATTAAATATTGCCTTATAACTTGGTGAATTAGAGGTATGAATTTGGAACTTAATATCTTCATATAGTGAATAAGAATGTGATGCTATAGTTTCAGTTTGTGATTTCTTAGAAACGTAAAACTATTTGAACATTTACTTTGTTGAAAATGGAACCTAGATTCCTGTAACAGTGTTCAGAGCCTCCTTTTTTGCATTATCTAGCTGTGGGTGGGATTGTTGTGTAAAGAAGTCTGCTGTTATTAGTGTGTTTTGTTCGCTTTACTTGCATTTTTTAATTATGGTTGTATGACTGTATTTGGCCATTGTGTTTTATTTTGGCTTCTGAACTTGGGATGACTTTTCAATTAGTTTGCTAAATGTGAATGTTGCAGGAAACTCTTTTTAATGGTGTAATCTCATTCTGCACAGTGCAGGTCCAATATGAATTTGGCAAGTTTTTAAACAAATGGAATAGTTTTGGTATGCCCAGAGGAAGATACAGACAGAAGATAATCAATGTATTCCTACTTCTTGAACATATGACGATCATCATTTCAGTATGCCATGGTTAATGAATTTGCCTGGGTCTGCTTTCCCTCTCAATCAAGATATGGATAACCCTAGATCTATTTTTTTTTTTTTTTATATAGAAAGGCGAATAAACACTATACACAGAAAACTACAACCAGTAATTTTAGAAACCCAAACAACTTGAAATATGTTAACTGTTTCAGTTTAAGTTGGGTGGTCCAGAAGAAAACTGAAAAGATGTTCTGCATTTGGTTTCTATTCCTTACCAGAGGAAAATATTATATAACAAGAAATCATATTTTAATTGATGCTTTATTTTGCTTTATTTGCTTAATTACAATGTCCTGCTGGGTGTAATTTTATCAGCAGTGCTTTTGAGATTGTGTAATGTTTAGAGAGGATTACACTGTGTAAAACTTTCCAAATATGAGACTTTTTAAAAAGGAAAATGTGGTGTGAATTAGCTATAATTTTGAAAGGAAATACAGTAACCTTTGGCAGGGGGGAGGGCAGGGAAGGGGAGGTGTGGTTAAAGTATGTATGATAAATATATTTTTGGTCTGTTTTATGTTTTTTTGTTTTGTTCTTGGATGTAATGTTGAAGTTGTGAACCTGTAGGAACTACTCCAGAAGGTATGAACTGTAAAGGGAAAGTAAGGAAATATTTGTTTGTGCTGAAGCTTTATACAGAATTGGTACTCTGAAATAAGCCTAGGTAGTGTTTGAGCACATGGGAATTTCTTAAAATAAACACAGTCACGAAGGGAAAATGTGATAATGACTTGATGATGATGAGTGTCTGCTGTTGTGGGTCCAGTGAGATGCAAGTGCCAACACCCCAGCCTCTACACCATGATCCAAATTGTAATGAAGGAATTTGGCAGCTCTGATGCCTTTATGTGAATGTATTACCATGGCTATGAAGATAAATAGTTCCAAAGTGGAAATAGTAACAAATATTTAGTCATTTCCAAGCAGATTAGAAGTGGAAATGGACATGCTGTAGGAACCAAGATAAATAGGAAATATATATTTTCTGAGTATGTGTGTTCCATTCCTGCTTCCCTGGGCTGGTTCTTCCTTTTAAAAGTCAGTATGTTTAGACAGGTTATATATTCCCTTTGTGAAGGTCATCATCCTGATTTCTTGATTTCTTTCAGCTTCCTTCCTGCCCTCCCTCTCTGTGACTCTCCTCTTATGCAAACACCAGCCCTGATTAAAGCCTAGAAATTGCAGAAAATGTGCTATACCAAATTGTAGACTGGTGAGCTGTCCGATAACCATAAACTGACTAATGAAGTGAGAGAGTACACGTTTGCTCCCGAGGGCAGGCTCCCCCTTGTGGGTGCTGAGACACTTGCTTATAAGCTTTCATGAGCTTCCTAGCATTGCACTAACTATAATTCCATCTTATTTTTTCAAGTTAGTATCTGTATATCATTCAAGGTATGTATCTGTTTAATTTTTTTTTTAATTCTCAAGTAGTTTTAAAGCCAGGCTAGCCTGAAAAATGTTAACTCAGAAAGAGTTAATTATTGCCAGAACACAAAGGTCTTAACCTTTTTGTTGATCTGGTTTTTGATTCAACCCTTTGATGCTCCTTTTGGATATAAATGGTTCCCATATACACTCAATATATTAGGTTTTTCTAAATGTACTGCTTAGCCACTCTGCTAAGTCACAGTTATGTCTTGTAGTGGATGTCATAACATATAGTACCAATACAAGTGTGAGAATCAGCACTGGCAACTGGAAGATTATTTTCCATCAGGTTCTCCAGGTTCCTCAGCCAAAGATTAGGGAGAACTGTATTGCTTGGGTGGAATGAAGTGTCTTTTGTTTGTCTTGAATTGTGTTACAAGACTTTGCAATGGAATCTGGGCTGTGGCAAGTTTTAGAATTTTGTAATTTAAAATTCAGAATTTCAAGGTTAGAATTTCAGAGTGTGGTAATGACGCTTGAGTGACTGTCTCTTCACTTGACTGACTGTTTCTTGCAAGGTGTTTAATGCAGCTCACAGAGTTGACTTCTTTACACGGGCTTAAGAGGCTTTTCTGCTTGCTTGCTAGCCCAAGCTGAATGACTCATCTGAGATCAAGTTGTTGACAGGGGAGGTGCTTTTGGAGCTGCAGATGGCACTGCCAGCATCTTAATGAAATCTGGTGCCAAGGGAAGCATATGAAAAATGTAGGAAACAATATTGTAATTTGCACGCAAATCTTGGAAAATAGTGATGTGTCTGTATATGGAAGATGTGCATTTTTCATCATGAAGTCAGTCTTCACTTTTCTGCTTCCTTCAGTGGCAGCTGTGGCCCTGAAGATGTTTTATGGCCCACAATTAATTGGTCTGATGGCTTGATCAATCTTCTAGTAGTTGACATTGTCTCTGAAGTGAATGACAGTCTTGTGGTAATATGCTGTGGTAATACGTGGTAATTTTTGAAATTCAGAAGCCTTCTGGTTCTTCAAGATTCCTTTTTTTCCTATCAAAATACCAGCCAGTACTGTTATAATGTACATATTGGTTCCTGGCTGAGGGAGATAATTGTTCATTCTTCTCAAATTGCTCTCATTCACTGAGTTGTTGTTTGCTGTTGTCACACATTTTTCAGTATGACTGAGTGTGGGTATGACTAAGAAGGAAGCTGCAGACTATATCACCAAATTGTCAAGCCTGAATCATGAACCAGAACCAAGAAATTTGGCAAATTATGTAACTTGCTTTTTTGTATATTGTCACTTGAAAATGCTGATTATAATTCTCAGGAATGTGCTTTAGGTATAAGATGAAGAATTCACTTTGCATGTCTGAATTATGATGGGTATTACTTACAAGATCATAATTGGATTTATAGTGGGAGAAAGATGCTACTGCTTCTCCTATTTTTGTGGACAGATATTTTATTTGGCCAGCTGCTAGAGTTGCAGGGGGCTTTGTTTTTTCAGGAAATGCAAGCTTGCCAAACCTGAACTCATAGTTACAGGACTGGGGGTATTTCAATACAGAAATTATTTATTCACCAATACAAACTCTGATGGCATATTGCAGTCAAACCCATAATTTGATGATGTTCCAGACTAAGTTTATAGATGATCATTTAATGATAAGATATCAGCAATAACTTCTGATGACGCTTGTTCTTGTATAACTGGTCAGAGCTCAGGGGATATCGTGTTTAATCATGCTTCTTACATGCTTCAATTATCAACTTCATCAAGTTCTTGGGTACAGTGAAAGCTTTCTGTCTTCTCAATTTCTTCAGCGTATTATTTCTCATCACTGTCCTGAGCCTCAGTGTGACCTTACTTCTTGGTGACTTTTTCTGTGAGCTCAGCCGATAGATATTGTGATGTCTAGATGTCAGTGTTTTCTGGAGAAGATGACTTTTTCTCCTAAACAATTCTCTTCTGCATTCTTAATGGAAAATCTGGTTGGTCTAGCTTTCTTTACTGTAAATGATTCCAAGATGCTTTGTGTAAAATAAAGAGTTTCCTTATTTTTTTTTCTATGGGAAGCATGCAGTGGAGAAGAAAAACAAAAATTATCTGCTCACTTTGAATTTATACACACATACATGCTTATTTAGAAAATATAAAAAAACCAAACCAAACAAAAAATAATACCTGAAAGATATTTTAAATAACTATAGGGGGTTTCTACATCTAACTTTCCTGATTGCCCAAAGGTAACCATGACATTACTTTTTGTTCCTTGTGCATGTTAGTGGCTTTAATTTAGTAGATTTACTAAATGTGTCTATCATTGTGTTAAAAATTCTAATTACTGAGGTTTGTGAAACAGCTCCCGAATACAAGGGGTATTTGTAGAAAGCCAGATAGATGGACAAGTGATTGACAGGGTAAACAGTCTCACTGTGTTCTGGTATCCTATGCTGTGTTGCAATGCTACAGATACCACATAAACTTCAGGAAGTAGCTGCAATCCAATTTTTATTAAACCCGTACTGCCAATGTATCTTGACATTATTGTTAATTAGGAAACTAAATGTGTCACTGTTACGTTGCATTCCTATAAAGTTAGTATGATATGACCCAAGTGATATATTTGTTTGTAATAATACAAGACAGAGTTAGCAAGAGGAAGTTCAGACATTGTACCTGTGTTTGTTTCCCATAACTTCATTCAATTATTTTTGTAATGTGAAAAATCTTTAAATGACAAAAGCCTTGTTAATTGTAATAACTGCAGAGCAACACCTATTGTCCTAATGTGCATCCAAAGCAAGACCCACCTAGAAAACATATATCAAGTCTGTGTAGCTCTGACAGACACAGACACAGTTCTACCTTCCTCTCTCCCTCTGCTTTTCCCTGCCACCGCTTCTCTGCTGTGCACAAAAGAAAGAAAAGAAGCAAGCTGAAAGATCTACTGGAAAGACAGCATCACTGATTCACCCTTGAAGATCTTTGTTTTGTAGCATCAAGACAAGATTGGTAAATTCCAGGATCCAAGTCTAATAGTGACAAATACTTTGTTTTTCAGCTGAAGACAATTATTGACACTTGAGCAAAGAAAGATAATTCACATATTTTGAAGGCTTTGCACCTTTAACTTAATCCCTATTTTTTTCTAGGCAGTGGAGGACAGCTAGTGTAAATTTTGAGGCAATTCTGCAGCTTAATCTTGAGGTGTCACATGTAGGTCACACAGACATATCTGTTGCGTCATTCACATCTCATATTAAGGCGGCTTGTGATGCTACCTTGCTAACTGGATCTTTTTTTTTTTTTTTAGTAGTATCTTTAGGTTTTTACCGTTAAGCATCTCTCTGTTAAATATATTTAGTGATTTCTGTCAGCATGCTGCTGTAACCTTGCCATGTAACTTAAGAGATTTCTACCTGGACAGTGGACTTTGCCATAAAATTATAGTTTTTGTGGTTGTGTTAAATGATCCAGCATAGGCTCTGAGCTCTGAGTGTAGTGTAGAACTTACAGCTGCAAAATATGTTGTGAAAATGGAAAAATGTATTTTGGAAATGAAATAAAAAAATTCTTTACACAGTATATGCTACTATCTTCAATTGGACCTGTCTGTTACCTTTCCTGAGTGCTTTGTCAAGCAGCAACAATAATCATAGACTGGGGTCAGGCTTGTTCTGCTCATTCTCTGGAAATTGCTGAGCACCAGCGAAGATGTCTGGAGCTCTCTGGGGCATCCAAGTAGAAAGTGAAGAGGCACACTAGCATTCACGTCCTTTCCACTCCTGAAGAAGCAAGAGTGCTTTTGGCAACTAGGAAGAGGAAGGTTGTGAACACCAAGAAAGAAGAGAGTGACTGAAATAAATGAATTGATAATACAGGAAGGGACTTTTTATGATAGATACAAAATAGAAGACAATAAAACTGCACCTAGAAAGTATGAATTGAGAATTTACTGACTTACGGGTTGCAGCAGTTAAGTTCTGGGTCTATTTTTTATGCTTTAGCAAGAACCTTAGCATCTTTAAGTACTTTTTACTGTGGCAGTAGGTATTAGAATAAATTTTATTCAAGCATTGTTAAATGTTTCATAACAGAAGCCAAGTATTTGAATGAAAAATGTACTATGCTGCCTCTAATAACCTGCACACAAATAAGTAAATGTTTCTTTTCCAGAATCCAAAAATGCCTCTTCAAGAAAATTTCAAAATAAGAAAAAACTCCAGAAGCGTTTTGTATACCTGTTTTCATCATTATGTGCTGTAGTGCCTCTACTATCCAAACATATAATTTAATACAGAAATGTAGCTTTTAGGCTATGCACTCAAAATGATCTGTAACTTGCAATAAAGAAACAGGAACTAGGAAAAAAAGTATGTGAATGCAGAAGATAGCATTAGTATGGGTAATTTCTTGCATTTCTAAACAATGCTGAAAATACTACTAATTCTTGACTCTGTTTGAGTCTGATTGCATAGATTAAGTTGGGCATCCAGTTGCTAAAAGAATCCAGAATTCACAAACTGGATGACATTTGCAAATACTTTCAGAAATTATTCTTTTTGAGTTAGTAGAATCAGGTTTCCTGATATATATCTCAACAAAACCTGTTTTCTGATTGAAATAATTTGCTTTATTTCTTCTAGATTATAAAATATTTTAGTTCTAGAATCTTTAAGCCAGAAAGTGTTCTTCAAAACCATGTTCCTCATTCAGTGTTATTTTATTAGTATATATTTTTGCCTGTGGAAAATGTCTAATAGGCAGTAACTAGTGTTTTATTCTAAAATAGCAAAAATTGCCCTACTATATCACCAGTTCTGTTAATTGCATGCATTAATGTAAAATTGTGTTGTCTCTTAATGTTCAGGTAAATACCTACCTGATTTCTAATGAAAGGTTTTTTGCTGTGCTGCAGTTACGTGTTTTGTGGGAAGGTAGCTGTGATTACAGGAGCATTTAATCTTCTGATGACTTGTGTTAATCTTCTGCTAGTTTACTCTTTGTGCTGTAAAACTACCTTTAATAAAACATGACTGTAAAACTGTTCTGTGTGGGTTTTTTTTTTTTTTTTCCCAGTGGAGTACTCTAAAATTCATAGGTTTTTGGAGGTAAAATGTCCTGAATTCTACAGAGAAGTGGAAGATAAAGCAGATTGTAATTACCCCTGAAGGAATAGCATGGTTTGAAGGGAATGGGGCAAAAGGTTAAAAAAAAAAAAAAGGTAATGGCATATTCTTCTGTCTTCATGGTTCCCCATTTCCTTCTGCTACTTCAGGGGCTAATATACCTGCCACCTTTCTGGAGGTCTAGGGGTATCCTGGCAGGAAAAAATTCTTTGTAGCCCTCTCTAAATTTAGCTTTCTTCACTCCTGTCTCCTGATCCACTACTGGTATCTTACTTCTGCCAGGCTGTGCTTTGAGTTAGCTGACTGACAAACTATTTTCTGTGTGTATTTGAGAAATCTGTTCTCAGAGATGCAGATGAAAAGGGCAAAGCTGGGAGGATCATGTCATAAAAGCTTCTTTCTGACTCTTTAAATGGGTTTAAAGAGGTGGAAGCAGAGACAATGGGCTATCCCTTACAGTATATGGCTTTGGCCAAGCTGTCTTTGCTACCATCTATCTAAATGATGGTGATATATTTTTAAAATAAATTGTGGAACTCTAATACTTTAAGTGAGTTTGGTAGCTCTAGACTGCTGATGTGTGTGTAAGTGTGCATTTCTGCTAGAATCTTACTAGTGCAGTCAGGATGAGGGTAAGGCTGCCGAGAGCCTGTGTTGCTACTAAGTTGCATCTCCAGGGAGATGCAGCATAATGTTTTTCATATGTTTGTCTTAACAGTGCAAGGCCACGTTGCACTCGAGGAAACTGGTGTACAGTCACTGACATCAGTAGTTTATGCCCTACTTTTAAGCATGTATTGCGTGAGAATGGGACAGGATAAATGTTGAGCAGTGAATATGACCTGTGTACTGTTTGTTATTTGCTATTCTGTTTTCTACTGCATTCTTATTAATGATATAAGGAAATGAGATTAGATGAATTATTATCAGCTATCCTCCTAGTTGAAACTTCTCTCTTGGGAGTGATTACCAGCCATTTATTGTTAGGCTGAGAAGGTGTCACAAGTGCAGTCTTATATCCACTTACGCTTTAACTACCTGGGTAATGGAGTTAGCCTTAAAAGCTGCCGCCCCTGGATCCGTGCTCCTTCTCGGAAGGGCGCCAGTTCGAGTCCTGCGGGTCTCGCTCTGCCAACTTCGTCCGGGCTTGCCCTGGCCAAGGCTTAGAGTGTCCCAGGGCTAAAGGGGGTGGGGCCAGTTCCGCGCACGCTGAGCTCCACGTAATAAATCCATTCGCGCAGGCATAAAAAGCATCGTCGTTCGCGACGGCTAGCCACACACAATGGAGTTAGCCTATCCTTGCAACATATGGAGTTGGGGCATGTGGACTGGATGGATGCTGAAACTGAAGATCTTGGTCTGAAATCCACTCATGAAGTACCGTGAAGACTAATGTTGAAAAGGAGAAATAAATGCAGAAGGCGTAGACAGGTAGTGGCAAAACACAACTTGGGAGTGTTTTGAGGTTCACAGGATAAATGGCAAGTCACAGTTCTATTGCAGAAAAGGCATATACTCTCTATGACCTACTAAAGCTCCTGCTGTATCTAAGACTGGATGTGATTTATCCTTCTGTTTGATGCTCATCTGTGTCTACTTTGGGAAACTTTTGTAGATTATTATAGAATTATAGGAATTCTATAGGGTATTGAAAAACAAGGCTTAAAAAGAACTATAAATGCATACTACAGAGATTAGGAAAAGTAGCTTATAAGGAAAATCTTTCAATAGTTGGGTTTGCTTATCCTAGAGAGGAGAAGACTGGACAGTAAGTGAAGAATGTTACAAAGTTATTAACAAGTAAATGTTTTTGTTTGTTTTTGTTTGTTTGTTTTTTGTTTGTTTGTTTGTTTGTTTTAATTTCTCTTCAGCAATTTCATTTGGAGTGATTAGTTTAGGTTAAAAACTAAGAACCTTTTTTAAATTCCTGAATTAGTGAAAGGCTACCAAGGATCTCGGAAAACATAGTTCAGTTGGTATTTTAAATAATGAGTTGATACGCANTGGTATTTGACAGAGAGCTTTCAGGTGCTAGATTTGTTAAGAGCTTTTTTTTTTTTTGAAGGCTAGTTCTGGAAGAAGGCCATCTTGAATTTTATGAGGAGTAATTTGGTATAGTCAAGCCAAGATGTAATCTTGTCTGTGATGCAGTGTTAGAAGTACAACCACTAGCTAAAGTATCTTGCAGTACTTTTTAGGAATTGAAAGGCTTGGCATTTTTTAAATACATATTAGAAATATCTTTAGATATCTGAGATTTTCTATGAAATTAGGTATATGAAGTTTTTTATAATTTCTGAGGATTTACAGACAAGGTATAGAGTTTCCCTCTCTCCTTCTCCTCCCTCAACGTTTTAGTGCCTTTTAAACAGCATCACTAAAAAAGACATCAGAAAAGCAGAGACCAGTTCTGACATTGATTTGTGCAGACTTCAAAAGTAGTCAGCAGCTCCCATCCTCACTCAGCACCAGCTGATAAGTTTTGTATTTAAATTGCAGTTCATTCTGCTTATGTGAGTTAGGCCATTATATGACTACCTTCATACATAATAACTCTCTTAATATAAGCAGTCCAATTCAATGTTGTATCAGTGTAATTTTTCCTCCCACAATTGGAAATGCTGTTCTCTTGACAAAGGATAGTGTTTCTGAGTGTAAGTACTGTATCACATTTGGAATTTTTATGGTGGTGTGGGATAACTGTGCAGAGCCAGATAATACAGAAATGGGTGGATATTCACACGTTTCAAAGCAAAAGATAGCTTTTCAAAGCTCAGGATAGCTTTTAAACTGACCAGTTAATTATGCTACTGCTATGGACTTATGCTCTGCCTTTCATCGCTGGATTTTCAAGCATAGAGGCAACATTAGCCTCACATCATCCATGTCATTGATGTAGGTAACAGTAATAAATCACTTTGAGGCTTGGTTTACTTACTGGTCTTGCTTGACCAATGTATAGACTTAAGCATCTGATTGAGAACTGCATACAGACCTGATTCTCAGCTTCAATCTGTATAATTTCATTATAATAAAAACTTCATGCATAATATGTGTTTGCAAAGAAAGATTTGGGCCCTTTGAGAGGCTGGCTGAGTTGATCTCCTCTTGTGTTCTCAGGCTAACATCAGGGTATCTCTGCTTCTCAGGTATGGAAGTACAGCTTCTCACACTTCAACTTCCAACATGGGGAAGAATTGCTTTTAACTACACATGGATGCATTTATTTTGTCTGGTTTTTTGTTAAAAAATGGCAACCAATTTAAGTAATGAGCAAGCTGACATGTTGCCTGCTTAGACCACCAGAGTTACCATGGTTAACAAGCAGTCCTCCTGGGTTCATGGCTGGAAAATGGATACATACCTTAGTAGGACTTGACAAATGGTAATATGTCATAAAATTGATTCTCTCCTTCTAAAAAAGGGGTTTGCTGTGAATAGATGGTGGTTAGGACCACACCTAAAAATTCAGAATTAATTTAGTTCAGTGATTTATTGAGCTTTCTAGGTTAAACTGTAGTGTTTTACAATAGCTATTTCTGGATAAGTTGCATTGTATTGAACTGAACGTATTTTGGTATCTTATTAGGAACTTTTTAGGTGTAATATAAATAATGTGGGTGTGTATTCTGGTACTATTTGAATATCCCGAGGCCAGCAGTGCTGTGTTGTAAATGTCAGTCTTACTGCTATCCCCCACTCAGTGCCATTAGAACATAAATTAGTTGCACATTTTAAGAGGTTTGAGTTGATAGGAAGGCTGAAGCTAGTGCATTTTCAGCATTTTGCTGTTCGTTAGGTATCCTTAGCTATTATCTGGTGGTGTTTTCTTGTGAAGTTGTGGCTCAAGTACAATACTTGCCCTCATTGGAATTGCATTGCAAATTGACCCTTCACACCCTTTTCAGTAACAAACTGAAAGGATATGTTGATAGGATGCTGTTACTTTGGCTGATTCTATTTCTTTCTCTGGGGCATAAGACAAAAAAAGCAAGTGCTCTGCAAGACTGTCCCTCAAAACAAAACCAAACCCCCCAACAAACCTCAAAACAAACAGCATGATACCCAGAGCATTTTGGTGTAAAATGAGCAGTTTTAAGTGTAGAAGTGTAGAGGGTGGAAAAGATGTGCTTCAAATCCAGTATCATGACAGACACAGCCATATGTCTGGTTGTAGCAAAGATGAGTGTTTTTGATCTGAGAGCTCATCTTTCTTTCTCTCTAAATTAACTGAGAATTTTTAATTGATACTATTTACTTTATTAAAAAATGCCATCAAAATTATTTTCAGGTAATTGTAACTCTTCTGCATGGCACAATGAAGCCTAGTTTTATGGAAATATTGCAAGAAATAAATTTACTTTTCAGACATCAACTTCACTTGTATTTGCCAACAGAAAAAAATATATTTATTGGAGTCTTTGCTATAAAGTCTTGGTTTAGATAAAGAAATATTTCATGGAAGTTTGAGAATTACAGAAACACTAACGTGTTAGTAGTCTCAATATATAGCTAAATATGTGTCCCCCTGTCAAATTATTTGATTGTTCAATTAGTAAGAATTTGTGCAAGTAGATGAATACTTGTGGATTGCAGTAAATACTTGCATTTCTTTGCCAGATGAATCTTTGATCTGCAACTATTTTTGGATGAGCAAGATGAGTAATACCAAAGTCTGTAAGTCTTCTGAGAGCAGATTATATGTCTGGTCTGGCTTTCAGCCTGTTTCTCTGCCACGTGCTAGAATTTCTATACCTCCTTCTGCAGAAATTTGCATACTTTTAGCATTTTTAATTCCAATTGCTTTTAAATGTGCTGCTTTCAAATTATTTTGATTGAATATCCTTGTTTCTGTAGGGCTGTCAAGAGCACAATACAAATAAGGACATACATGAAGAGTAATATGAATTTTTAAAAGATTTTAAGGGAATGAAAAAAAGAACTGTCATTTTTATTGCAAAATTTTGTTCTTTTCCTGTTTTATATGAGAATGCATTACTTCTGTGGGCCTGAGCACAGATGTGGATGTTTTATTGTTGAAACCATGTAGTGTTGTGTGTCAAACCAATGAGACTGTTTAGGTTCTTTAAATAAAGGAAAGAAAAAATTGAAGAAAAATTAAATACTGTCTAGATAGACATTGTGATTCATGTTGCCTTTTATTCCCATCCTTTTCAGATTTATTCCTGTGATTACAGTTACTTACAATGGTTTTGACTGTACACTGATAAATACTGAACATCTGTCTGGACACTAGGGACCCCGGAACAGGAAGATGCTTTCTCTGTGGGTTTAATAACTGGACGTGGCACTTAGTGCTATGGTCTAGCTAACAAGGTGCTATTCAGTCAAATGTTGGACTCAATGATCTTGGAGGTTTTTTCTAACCTAAATGATTCTGTAACCTTAGCTGACAGATTCAGTTTTATCAGCTGGAATGCTTGTGCAGTTGTAATGCAGAAATTTACTTTTGACCCTTTTTAAGCTGCAATAATTTGCATGCACAGAACATGAATGTGATTTTTCATTAGTGTATTCAGGGCCAGGTTCTTGTTGAATGTATGTGGTTTGAATCATTTTGACTCTGGCTGTTGTAGAATCATAGAACAGTCTCCCTTGAAAGGACCTTGAAGGTTATCTAGTCCAACCCCCTTGCAGTGTTCAGGGGCATCTTCAGCTAGATCAGATCTCTCAGAGCCCCATCCAGTCTGATTCTGAATGTTTCCAGGCATCTACCAGAGACCTTCTGTCTCTCTAGGCAGCCCATTCCAGTCTTGCACCACTCATCATAAAAATTTCTTCCTTCTATCTACTCTGAATTTATACTCTTTCAGCTCTTCATCCACTGGGCCCTGCAGGCTGCTCTCGATCCTTTCATCCCCCAGCCTGTATTGATACTGAGGGTTGCCCCAGCCAAGTGCAGGAACTTGCACAGATTGCAGACCTGTTCACTCTGCAAATGCAGATGCACTGAAAGATTGAGAGATGTGTAGTAATTGCTGTAACTTTGGGATGTGTGTGGCCAGCAGCCAGGTAATACATTGAGTCTGTTGGAGTGCATAATTGCTTGAAGGAGTCAGCTGGTTTTTCTTACTGGGCTGAGAACTTAAAAGAAAAGTGTAGTGTTCATTGCATGACTAAAATCAGTATTATAATCAAAATAATTTCTTCACAATTGTATGTATAAATATGTATGCATCTGTACATGGTGTTCATTGTATTTAAGGAAACACAGCATCTCTGAACAGCAAGTGTGTTTTTATGTCCCTTTTTCAAATTAGAGTCAGTTAACATGTGACCAAAATTTTCAGGAGTACTAGAGTCTTGGATATATTGTCACAAGTCAATTTATATTCAGTTAGTATAGCATGGAACTGAGGAGAACACACAAATGGAGGGCAGGGAGGTTGTGACAACATGCCTCGTGCTCAAAGGCTATGCAGCTCAGAAACAACTAAGGGAAAGTAGAAAGGATGAAAAGAGAAGAAAAGAAAAAAAATAGTTCTACTATATACCTACAAAAAAAAAAAATCACATTTTCAGTCTGACATGTGAGAATTTTGATTAAAACCATCTAAGCCGTGCTGTAGAAATTAATACTTGAAGGTGGTTTGGCTTTTTTAACATTATGCAATTTTTTTTGGCAGATGCCTCTGTTTGAAGTTCAGAGATTCTTTTATATTAAATAGGCGCCTAATTAGAATGGTTTAGAATTGGAGGAGTTTCAGTGTAAGCAAAAAGGAAACTTCACAATGTTAAGCTATTCATTTTACTTTGTGTATTGTCTTAAATCAGTAAATACTGAAGATAGAACAATTTAATTTTTTTATTAATTGAATCAATCCTAATGCATGAACATTGAAGTGGAAATCACAGAGAATAGCATGTGTGTGATGTGCACTTACTTATAGCCTAATTTACTTTATCTTTTTTGACTTTCCGTGATAAGCAATCCTGCTTTGTGGCTAACTCATCTATTTTAATTAAATGTTTAAGTTTTTATCAAGCTTATCCACATTTCATTTGTTGCTTATACAATGTCATTATAAAGTATGCTTGTAATAAATACTTGCTTTATGAAGGCAGAATAACAAGCAGAGTAACTATTTCTTCACCATCACTGAATATTTTCTTCAGACAAGAACCATATTGCAGGAATAATACTGTGTGTTACTTTAGTGGAAAATGTTTTCTATAACAATTTTACCATTTGCTGAAAAGAAATGTAGTTCTTATTGATATAATACCAGTTTAGTAAGAAAGTAAACAGCATAATTAGAAGAAAAGTAGCATTATGATGAAGTAAATTGGAATTCACTCATTTCTGTTGCAGTCAGGAAATATTTTTCTTTTTAGTCTTTTTGTGCATGATCTCTGTATTATACATTCTATTGTTCTTCAGAAAAAGCTGCAAGTAATATTTAAGGCTAACAGAATATAAAATCAAACCAAAACAAGTGAGTTTAGATTTATTAAATGTTGTTGAATCCTGCCCACAAGCAATAAGGCAGAGAATTTGTCAGATAAATCAGGTGGGCCTTTACCCTAAAGCAGAGGGAACATTGAATTTGAAACAGCTTGCTCGAGGCTGTTCCCAGGCAGGTGCTGAGGACTTTCACGGATGGCCATCCTGGAGCTTCCTGTGGCAGCCTGGGCCAGTGCTTCACCACCCTCATCTCCAGGGGCTTTGCCTACACAGATTTTAAAGAAACTGCTTATTTATTGAGAATCATAGTGCATGAGTGACTTACCTTGTTTGGGGCTTACCCTAATTTAATCTGCCCAGCTATTAATGTCCGTGTTTTGTTGCTCTTCATAATAATTCAGTAAAATACAGTGCTGTGCCATGATTAGGGAATCTGTTTCCTCCCTTTAGGTTGTAATATGTCTCTGTTCTTGAATTTTGTATTTATTGATCAAAGTACCACTCAGTTTGAAATACTGTAGAGTTTAATAGACCTGAACCATTTAGATTTTTTTTCTCCTGCTATTTCTCTGTTCCTCGGTATGGAACAGCATGACTTGAGTTTTCATTTAATGCTTTGGACTGCTACTTGAGTTCTAATACAAACTTCAAAGTTTTTATGAACTGAGAAGACTTTGTACCTTTACCATCAGATTTTTCTTTGCTGCAAACTGTATTTTGAAACAAAATCACTGAAATTTACTGCAGATGTGATTTGCCTCCTTATCAGTGATGAAATGTGCTAGCATTGGTTCTATTTTCCTCATTGGTTACTTACCTGTTGTATTTATTGCATCACTTCCTACGGTGCATGAAATCATTATTTTGATATGAGTGTACTATGAACCAAAGTCCAAGCTGATACATGTGTAGGCAGAATTTGAGATGAGGGAGTACAAAACCCCACCGTTTTATGAATGCTTCTTTAGATTTTTGGCCAGGACACTCCAGCCAGGGTGTCAGAATTTAACCAGATTCTGAGCCTAGAGTGGAGAAGATATCCTTTGCTGATGGGATACCCTTTGCTTCCCTGATTCCCCTTTATCCAACGGGACAGCAAGGTTCCAGCTTGTACTTATGGTCAGTTGCCAGTTGGAATTAACAGGTCCAAGGCTTTAGATTTAGGGATACTGTGGTTATTTCCATCCTATTCTTTTTACTACCAACTTGTCAGTTTGATCTGCAGGTACCGGAAAGAGTCATGCTGTAGTTATTTCTGTTCAGTGTCTTTATTGAGTTAGTTTGGTGGCTTGTGCCCCCTTTTGGCTTGGTTGTATCAGCAATACAAGGGTTTTTTCCTCTTCTGCCCTGCAATGTATCAATTGATTGTTATCTGTATTGTTTATTCTCTTCACAATAACTTTTTTTCTTTTCAAAGACAGTTTTGTCATGTAGAACTTGTATTTCTCTATGCCAACACTTGTGGAGGAGCTCATTGCTCTTTTTCCCCTTGGGAGAAATATGTGTGCTGAGCACTTAGCAAAGTGCAGTAGATTCCTTTTCACACTATTGCCAGTTCAGTGGGCAGAGCATTCTCTAGTTAAAAGAATTAATACCAGGTATTTGATAGATAGGCGATTATATGCATTTTCCCACGGAACCATTTTTCCTCTACTGCTTTCTAACATGCAAGGTGTATACCGTTCCTCATCTCCTTCAGAGAAAAGCATACTAAAGAAGATCACACTTCCCTAAATGCTAACATAAATAAAAGTATCATTTTGCTTCCTCTTGCTATCATTGAAAATGTTTTAGTTTTGGCCTTTCTTCTTGCCCTTGTAAGCAAAAATGATTCCATTGAGGTGCCATAGAGGGATCTGTACTACCACTCCATGACAGTTCTCCTTCTGACTGAAAGAGATTGAGAAAGAGAAGTATGTTTATTCACAGAAGTATTGTAGAAATATTAAAATATTTTAAAAGAATTATAGGAATACTTGGAAGAAAAAAGTATCTTAATATAGTTGTGTTTAAAGTCATATGAGTGAAAATTGCTCTAGCATAGAATACATTTTAATGTTACTTTTACTGTAGACACCTTGATTATTTTTTCCATGTTAACAAATTCACTAAAAGGTTAGTGAATACAACACAATTGAGGTGAGGTAAAGAGTTAGTGAATCTAAAAATAATTACAGAAACAACTCAGAGTTTTCTTACTTCATGTATTTCAGCCTTTTCCATGTTACTTGGAGGTTAATATACTGCTTAAACACAAAAGAGCGAGTCTCCTCCAGTACATTGAAGAGGAATAGTATAGAGGGGAATATCAATGAGGTAGGCATTACCTCTCTACAGAGCCTCTTGCTGTCTCTTGCCATCGATCCTAGCTCGCTCTGTTTCTAGGGACACTGCAGCCTGGGGTTGCTGAAGGTCTCTGGGTGTCAGCTTTTGTACTGCATAGGCTATGTATGAAGAATTGTGGTGGTGGTAATTATTGGTTCTTAACATATTAACTCTGAAAAATGAAAAGTAGTTGTATTACCTCTTTTTTGTGATCCATGATTCTGTCTAAAAAGTGTTCTTGAAAACCAAGTTTAGGTATTGTTCTTTTGGAGGAATAGTGCATTTCTGCTTCTCAGTTCCTACTTATTAGAATATAGTAGACATCCTGTAATTTCAGTTTCCATGCTACTTTTCCGAGTTTCTTACCTTCAAAAACTGCTGTGTAGCTCCACAATGTAGAGTGGATCTGTAATCAGAAAAATGAGAATATCAGGTCAAGTGTCAATGACATATCTTGGCCTATTTATGTGTGTACTGCATATGAGATGTCAAAGTGGTCCATAGGTCAAAGAATTGATTACATATCAGAAAATATGCTTTTGGCTACTGCAACTAGTTTGCTCTATTCAGCTTTGATGTTGCAAGAATTAAGGAAAAAGAATACAGTGTAGATAATTTTTTTCCTATTGCTTGCCAAAAACTTACTGACTTTTTTTTTGTTGATTCATTGGGGTCTTGGTTTTTTTTCTGTTTCGTTGGTTTTGTTTTGATTTTTTTTTTAAATTTGTCTTCTGCGTTGCTTAATTCGTACTAGAAGTGCTACCAAAAAGACTGTCCTGAGCCATAAAACTTAAAACAATGAAATAAAGCCAAATCAAACACGTTATGTTCTGGCTTCCCCATTTTTCTAAGTAGATTATTCTCACAATTAATATTTGTCTCATCAGTAGATGAAAACGTAACTAGGTGCATAATTTATTTGTTGCACATAGGTGCAATTTCAATTTAATTGTGTATGATCTTTTTGCACAATTTTTTTTTTTTGGTAGTATTTTTTTGCTGTTCTGATAATTTATTTTTCTTTTAAATTTGGGAAGAGCTAACATATTTTAAGAAAATACTGGAGCATCCTTAATAGGGAAAAGGTAGGCCTATAAATGCAATTGTATCCCTTCCCCTCCCTTCAGGAAGAAAAAAGGCCATCAGGCAGAAAAAGGGGAAAACCTTGTTATATATGTTAAAAGATATAGATATATATATATATAGATATATATATATATTTAAGATCAGCTTCTAAAATGAGAGGGAGAAAATGTGGCTAAGTTACCAGAGATGGAGGAGGAAAAATGTTGAGAAACCTGTATCTCTTTTTTGAACTTGCTAGAACATATGACTGGGATGACAGTGTGGAAGGAGTTCTCTTCTGTTTTCTCTTATCTATCCTTCAGAGGATCCAAAGCCAGAGATCCAAAATGTTATGGGAGATATTAAAACTATCCTAGTTTTAAAAGCTTGGGAATTGAAGTTGGTATAAAGATCTTTTACATTTGTTTAAATTAATTGCCCAGTTTGCAAAATAATTGTGAGTTTGCAGTACTCAGTGTGAGTCTTGCAAAACAAACCTCTAAAAACAAAAATTCACTGAATTAATTTTTCCTCTGATAGGAAAATTACTGTTCCATGTGTGAACTTTATTACTTGTGCAATCATAAAAAGGATAATTTAAATAATGATGCTCTTTTTAAAGTAAACATAGAAGACAAATGTCTTAAAGTCTGTTCCTGTTAACAGTTTAAAAACACTTCAGAAAACAGAACCCGTCTGCAGTAGTCTGCTTCAGCTGTGATTAATGTTAACTCTTAGACTTGCACAACTTTCAGTAGCTGATCCAATTTCAGTTCAAGACAGAACTTAAACAAAAGCAAGCTGTATTTGGAAACCTAAATTGTAGAAATGTTGAATGATGCTTTCCTGTTTAGTTGCATCTTGGAGAAGCTTAGCATGGGGTTTAATATACGCTGTTTTGTTTTAGTAATATTAAAAAATCTTCACTACTGAAGAACAGGGTTTCTGAAGAAAGTTAGGGTGTATTCTGTAGTTTATGTAGCATATGCAGTGATTTACTCATGAATATATTATGTTAATTTACTTTCCTAACATCAGAATGTTTTACTCTGCCAAGCACTGTGTCAGAAAACTTGGATTCTTATATTTACAACTGGAAATAGCAATAAGCATCTTCATCCATTAGAGAGTGTTTGGGAAGAAGTACTTACAAAGAAGCTGGGATCACATTCCAGATAACAAAGCATGCCCAGCCTGGGATTTGTTAATTTTTCTTTTCATTTGTTCATTTTTAATTTTGTATAATGAGACAAATTTAGTGATGGATTCAGGGAGTGTAACAGGAAGTGTGGAAGAAAGCCCAAAGGATTCTGTTAATATTTTCAAACTTGAACTAATGAAGTTTGAATTCTAACTGGCCAGATAAATGGATGGAGAAATGTGTGGAGAAACCTCAGATTCCACTGAACTTAATAGAAATTGGCAGCATTTAGTGCCTTTGAACATCAGGCACTTAACTGACATGTAAAACCCCAGCTTTTAACAAGCATGCTTGATTCTTCAAGTCGTCTTTCCTAAATTCAAGATCATTAATTTGGTTGTGTCTGAAATAAAAGAGAAGACAAGACTTCCTTTATACCATTTGATCACTTACAGCTATCCATTCTGTCCTTTTCTTCAAGTTTGCTGATCTTGTCAGGAGTTCATGATGAGCTTTTGGGGGAAGCTATTTGTCCATTTTCATGTATTCTGCATGGCTCTGAAAATGTGAGTCTGTATGAAAAGCATGTAGTGTTTGCCTTGTTCTTACATCAGAAGAATTTTTTCTTTTGTCCATTTTATGCTTGTTTCCAAAGGCTTAAAATGCAAGCTTTGTTTCTGCAATAATGGCTTAGTGTAGGCTTACATTGTTGATCCCCTCAGTAGATGCAATGTAATCCACTTTGGTAATGTGAATTTTTAAACAATCATCAGCCTTTGCTATTAACCCTTCTATGCTAATGGTAATACCCTAGAAGAACTACAAAGGAATTTGGTGCTCAAGCTTAACAGAGGACTTGAAGGACACTTAGTTGCATTTACATTCCTTAGTCTAGTCACAGCGAATTGCTGAGCTGATGTTGAACTTGATTGGTACTGTATTCAATATAAAAAAATTGATTATGAAGTTGATGCTTAAATACAACTTTGCAGGGGATTTCTTTGGGAAAATATAAAAAAATTCCTTGAAAACTTCTTTACAATTAAATGCTTCTTGAGGATTCTTCTGTCCCCTGCTTTTGTTTGCTATTGAAAAAGGTCAGTAGTGTACTTTTCTCAAAACACTTGAATTTTTTACTTTAAACTAGGTACAAATACCTGCTGAAAAAGTATATGCAAGAATTATTCAGTCATGTTTTTATTAAGTAATTTGAAACTTTTTTTTGTCTAAAATTAGGACAAATACTTGAGGCATTCTTTTTCCTTTTAATTAGTCTTTTTACATCTTAGTAGCATCTTGATGTGCCTAAAGCGATTTTTTAAAATGCTGTTTCTCTCCATATTTTTGTTCTTACCTATCGACTGTTCTTATCTACCTCTGTTCTTGTTTGAGAAAACTTGTAAGCCAAATTAAAACTGGCTTGGTTACAGTGTGTATGACCTTTATTATAAAAAGAACATGGATGATTGAATTTTGTGTTTTAGCAATCAGAATTACTGCACTGGGTATCAATAATCCCACTGCAAAGACCTATCAAAGTTAATCTGTGCTTACTGTCTCCCCTTGGAGTATTTTGTGTATCTCTTGTGAGCTAGTAAAATTAAGAGCTCTCTTCTGTTTCAATGCACTGTGTGAAAACTGCTCCATGTTTAATGAGACTCAGGTTTTATGAGGAATCACTGAAGGACTATTAACAATGTCAGTAACTTACCTAACATCCTCTCTGCAAAACTCATAACTCAGTTTTGTGTTGGACTATATCACAATCAGAAAAAGCCACCTGGCTTTGTTGAACATCTCAATTTAGTATGTTTTTTTGTGTTTTGGAAGGTCAAAGCAAGACACTAGGAGCAGTGCAAGAAGGAAGACTCATCAAGAAAAATAAATTTATATAGTGCAGATATTTACTATGGTCTTACAGTGTAGAGAATAACTCAAAGCAATATGCACCTTCAAAAATTTTAAGATAAAGCATTTTTATAGTGTTTTTAGGAAAGAATAAATACTCTTGCCAAGGACAATGTCAGTCTGAGCAGCTCCAATCTTACAGTACCTGAAAAAGCTGGACAATTGACAAGACACACAAAATACGCTAGATATAAAGCTGCCTTTTTTTCTTTTTTCCCCTCCAGACTGCACCAAAAAGGACAGTCATCATGGAATATTCAAACAATCAAGGAGTCTGCAATAAAGTTAACTAATAGGTTTTATTTTACAGCCAATAGGAGTGGAACAGCTGAAGGCAGAAAGAGGGAGGTCTGTAAAACTGTGCTCCATAATACAGGAGTATTCACCAGTTGGAGATTACTGCCTGGGTGAGCAACAAATTTTTTGTCCTCCCATAACTATGTCTGCGTGAAGTGATTTGACTATTTGCTACTTGCAGTTATAGAAAACTCAAGTTCTCTTACAGTTTAGCCTTTAATTAAAAAGGCTATAAGGAGGATACACTGAGTAGGATTTATTGTTTAGGAGTTCTGGTGTTGTTAGTTGCTCTACAGATACGCTTAAGGAACAATGTGAAATGTTATTTTTAAAAGGAATATTTTATATCTAAGTATATTGAATGGCTGTTGGGTTTTGGTGGGGTTTTTTGGGCTTGTTTGTTTTTGTTTGTTTTTTTTTTCCTTTTTTTTGAGCCTTGCTTAAATGTCTTGAAATTTTTGTTTTATAGCAAGAAATTGAACATTGCAAAACCATTTTGCCTTCTAAATCCAAAGGTATCACATTGCTGAGGTCTTAGACTCTGTGAAAATGTTTATATAAAGTTAGCACTATTCTGTCACGCAGTTTCAGGAAATAATAAAATGGTGAGCTGAGGAATTCTCAAAACAAAAAACAAAAAGTGTGTGTACCAAAGCACACAGGGTATTTTGAAATGTTTTCCATACTCTTTCATTATTGCATAGTGACTAATATATACCATTTTGTCTAAACTGAAGACCAGAAATTACTTTTTAAAAAGAATGAATTGAAATAGAAGAAATTCCATTTAGAGATTATAAAGTTCTTGTCAATAAGGGTGATAAGCACTGGGTTACTCAGGCAAACACTAGTCTCCATCCTTGGGGATATTCAATACCTGACTGGACCCAGTCCTAAGCAATGTGCCCTAGTTGACCCTGTTTTAAGGTGGGTTGGCTAGGTGATCTCCAAAGATCCCTTCTGACTTCAGCCTCAGTCCTGTGATCATAAACAAAATACTTAACTTTATAATGAACCAAAGCAAAGAGAGTTCTATTTCAGCTCTAGGAAAAGTGATTTCATGTGCTGATTTCAGGCTGTTATGTGTAGACTGGTTTGAGGCAATCATTGAACTGTGAAATAAACATTATTACAGTAACCATCTTTTTCTGAAATGTGTTCATTTTGTCTGTTATAGTAGCAAGTACTTATTTTTATTTTGATAATATTAATAAAACCCCTAACTTTTGCAAAAATAGCAATCATGTGAAATTAAGGTATTAAAAGATGTGGATTTCTTAAGACCGCATAGGATAAATGTATCTGAGATGTCTTAGAGGAAATATACAATATTCAGCCAAGAACACAATCAGCAATAATTGTGTGCGAACACATCCAATTGTTGGCTTCTGACTTCAGTGAGTAGGTATTGGAAGAAGAGAGAATTATTTTGGAAGAAAAAGCAACAGTGGCACATCACTTCAGAGCAGCGTCTTCAGAATCCAACTTGGAAATTAAAAACTATGTGATAAATATATGCATTACATTTGAACAACTTTTAAAAACTAGTTCCACAACATACTAAAAGCATATCAAGATAGAATTCATGTTTCTGATACCTGGGCAGGATGATTTTTATAGCTACTGTCTTTATATTGTAGAAGCTGAAAAGACTTAAGAAAAGCTTCTGTTCTTGTGTTTAATAAAGTTCTGCTGCAGTGGATGGTCGTGTCAGGTGGTTATGGCCATGGTAAATGAATATTTAAAATGTAAATGTAATGAAAACCAATTAGGATTTAATGAAAAATTCTGTACAAACATATCCCTTCAAAGTCAGTTCTTTTTAGGACCATGTAGACTTTCACACTTGAGCATTCTGATGATTATGGAAAAGGAAGACTCCTTACAGTGTTAAGTCTCAGTAAATAATTCAGCTTCTATTTATTCTTCAAAAGTTGTTCTAAGAAGACAAAACTGTCTAAGTAAGCATCTGTGCATTAATTGTATTTTATGTTGTTAGCTAAGTAGGATAATTAATGTCATCGGGCAGCTCTGAGTTGTTTGAATCTCATGATTTAACTTCAGAAAACAAGAGAATAGTTTAAGGATTTTGCTAGTGTTTGTGTTTTAGGCTTTTATTTCTGAAAGGAGGTGTAATGTGAATGCTAGCTAAGATAAATGTGCTGTTTTCCAATGCAACCCGAAATATGGAAACATTGACAGTAGTTGGAAATACTAAAGAACTTCAGCTCTGGTGGCACTGGTACAGAACAATTTGAATACAAGAAAGATTGAACCTTGGAATTTTTGTATCTGTGTGAATATGTATGATGGTATTTCTGATTTTCCTGTTCCCATAAACGTGGGTATTGTGCATGTTTTTCTCCTTGATGCTCCATCCTGTGTCTGAACTCTGAGTAACGATTCATGGAGTACGTCTCCAAATGGATTTGTTTCTTAAAGTCTTACAAGCTGCCTTTGGTGAAGGATGGAGAAGATTGGGATGTTTCTGAAAATTATAGCCAAGAGGTGATAAGTTGTGAATTGTTGCTGATTTTTTTATGTATGTTCGCTAGAAACTCTGTACATAAGGGAGACTACAAATGAATATGGTACTTTTCTGCTTTTTTTGAATGTCCATTCTATACTGTAATTCCTAAGAGCAGTTATCCAAAACCAATAATATAAATAGTTAAAATGTGATGAGCTTAGTTATGTGGATTCAGCCTTGTATTATCTGCCAGTTACTGCCAAGACAGATTGCTCTGTTTAGTTGTCATCCCACACAAGCAAAGGATTATCCACTAAGAAAATCTGATTACCTGAAAATGATGGTCTGGGGTTGCATAATGTCAAAAATTACTGGAGGCTTTAAAAGAAATGGTTAATTACTGGCTGATTTAGGAGGAGAGGCCAGAGAGGGAATCTGGGTGCAGGAATCCTGAAGGTAGAGCTGAATCCCAGTACAGAAGAGGTAAAATAAGAAACAAGTTGCTGGATTTTTGAAAATTTGTCTTGAAGCATTGAGTGATATTTGATAGGACTTGGAGAATAACAAAATTGTTATGCTGCTTGATAAATACCTCTGTTTCTTCTGGTGCCTAAAATTATTCACGAGATAATACTTGCAGAAAAATTACCTCATTAAATTGAAACTATGAGTAGCGCTTACAGAGAGGGGAAAAATACTATTAAGAAACACATTCAATGAAAAATGCAGTGTTTAAGAGGGAAATGTCAAATACACTTAAGAGATTATGCAGCAACAGTTTCCATGATATTTGCTGAGTATTCAGCCACAATGTTATTCAGAAGTGCAATGTTTTTTCTTAAACTGCATTTTAAGATTGGGGGCTGGACAGTCCAAATGCTGTAGCTAGTTTCAGTGCACCTTGAGTGGAAAGATGTGGACAAATCAAAGGAGGTATCTAATGGAGAACAAAACAAGTTGGAAGTACTCAAGACCACAGAAGGTGGATTCCTCTCAGAAGAGCTGAGCTTGGAAGAGAACTTAGGAAAACACAAATTCTGTAGAATGGATAAGGTATACTGGGATGCACTTGAGTTCCTTCCAAATCCTTCATTTGCATATTTTTAAAATTGAGTTATAGCTTAGGGGTCATACAGTAGAATGCTCTTGCAGTAAGGATTTCATATTATGAATTTTAATTATATAAATATTCTTTATGTGCCAGCGCAGGAAAGAATGAATTTTAAAAATACTACACAGGAAGAATATGAAAGTTTTTAAAGAAAATTGGAAAGAGGTCCTCTTAGCTACCACTGAAGAAGAATTATGGTATTAAAACATTGCAAAGCTCTCTGCTACAGAACATATGGATTCGACATGCCTAGTGTTTGTCCAGCTGGGAGTTTGGCATGCTTATTGTGAACTCTTCCTAGATGCATGATCTAGAGGTTCACAAACTGGTTGGAAGTCACTGATCCACAGTGCCCTTCCTTTTTTTAGCAAGTGAAGCACTAGAGAAAAACAGCAAAGGAATAGAATCAAAGAATCATTTAGCTTTGAAAAGACCTATAAGATCACTGAGTCTAACTGTGAACCTAGTACTATGGCCAAGAACGCATTAAGTAGCTCAATCTTTTTCTCCTCCTTTGTTACTCACCACCCAATAAAGGATGGTAATTTTTCTTAGCCCTCTTTTTGTTCCTGTGTATTTATAGGATGATTTTTTATTGTCTTTTGCAGCAGTAGCCAGATTCAGTTTTGGTTGGGCTTTGGCCCTTCTAATTTTTTCCCTGCACAACCTCACAACATCCTTGTTGTCCTTGTTAGTGGCCTGTCACTTCTTCCAAAGGTCATAAATTCTCCTTTTTTTCCCCTAAGTTTCAGCCAGGCTGTTCTTTCCCAATGGCTTCTCTTTCAGAATATGGGGACAGCCTGGTCCTTTAAGATTTTGTTCATAAAGAATGAAGAATGCTGTCACCTTGAAGAACAGACAGAGTTTAAAAGATTGTGTACCCACGTGATGATGTTGAATCTATTTGAGGGAATAGGAGTCATCAAGACAAATAATGGGCTGGACATTTCATCCTTAGATTTTTCTTTCTTTTTCTTCTCAAACTGATTTTGTTCCTTTCAATTTTTTAATCTTTCTCCTCCTGTTGTTGTTGCTTCAGTCTGTGTGGCTACCATGAGATCCTATCTGCTATCACTCTGCTTTTTTTCAAGTTTTCCTTTGGAGTGCAGATGCTGGAAATTTAGATAAATCCTGTGTATTCTGTGGCACTACTTTGTTCATTAACTGAGTATAGATTTTTTTCTTCACATGCCATAGAGATCAATATTCCAATAGAAAGGATAGAGGATGGTAGCTGCTCAAAATAGGTGTCTGTCATAGTATGCCATTGATAGGAGTTTAGCTTTGTTGGAAGTATTGATGTGCCACTGGTATAGCACAGTATATCCAGCATCTTCATACGAAGATAACGAATGGACCAGATAAAATTGCATTAGTTAAATATATAGATATAGATATAATTACATATAAATAACCTACATCGCTTGTTCAGTACTATATGTTCTGTGTCAGAAGCTGGCAAGCTGCTGGTTTGTTTCACTTGCCATTCTTTATCTTGGGGTAGGTATGAGTGGCATGGAATGGATATGTGCAAAGTTGTTGATTTTCGTAAGGCATTGTAGTGGGAACTTTTAATTATGGTCTCCTTAGCTGGAGAAAATGCCTTTTTTTTTTTTTTTTTTGTATTATACACCATACGGATTGTCAAAGCTTAAAAAAAACCCCAAACCAGTATTTTTCTCTGTATTCATGTTCTGAAGTATTGTGTGTAATGACATTAATGCACCTAAGCATGATAAATGTAATTACATTGATAAAATGGGTTTTCCGTAAGTGTCAGCCAGAAGCCCAGTAGGAAGTCTGATCATCATTTCCATTCATAGGTTCTGAATGAAAAGTGTCACAGCAAACTTCTAGTAAAGTCAAAAGGGTCTTTTTTCTTTATGATACCATGATAGAGCAGTTCCTTCATGTGTCTTAAGCTCAGCAGAATCACAAAAGTACAGAATATGCTGTGTTGAAAGATCGTCAAGTCCTATTCCTGGCAGGAATCCCTGTGCAGGACCATCGCCAAGAGTCACACCATGTGCCCCCGGAGTGTTGTCCAAATACTTCTTGAACTCTGTCAGGTTTCAGTGCTGTGACCACTTCCCTGGGGAGCCTGTTGCAGCTCTTCGCATTTGGATGAGGAACCTTTTTCCATTATCCAACCTAAACCTCCCCTGACACAACTTCAGGCCATTCCCTCAGGTCCTGTGCACTGGTCACCACAGAGAAGAGATCAGTGCCTGCCCCTCTTCTTACCCTCATGAAGAAGTTGTAACTGCAGTGAGGTCTCCCCTCAGTCTCTTCTTCTCCAGGCTGAATATAACACAGGAATATGGCATCTCACTGATTTAAATTTTAAAACGTTAAATAATTACTACCCTTTCTTTTGGATCAGTATGATTGTTTTCAGCAATGTCCTGTGCCTACTCAACACTTCTTGTTTATTGGAAATGGAACAATTCTGGACAAGTCCCAAATTCTCCAGTATTCATTTTTCATCCAATGGGAACATATCTTGTTCACTTCTCTAATCTCCATCCAAACCAAACCACCTAATTTTAGGCAAATAACCAGTGCAGCTGATGAAGCAGTGACCTAATATAGCAGAAATAGTGCTAATAGTCCATATCAGCAGTTGTTATTCAGTGGATGAACACACAGAAGAGAGTTAAATCTTTACTAAGAAATACAGCACTAAGATAAATTCAATGTCAGATTATGTATGGTTAAAGAAATAAATACTAGTAAACTACAGAATAGCAATGTTTATACAGTTTCTCCTAGAATTTTATATTAATTAATCATTTTCATGTCAGAAGTGTCAACCAGATTTTCTGGGCGTATAAATAGGGAAATCCATATCAGATGGGTGGCTTATGTACCTGATACACAGTGAAGAGGCAGGTGTAAACATCAAAGGCTTGCCAAAGCTGACTTCTGTGTTAATGTTTGTAAACAGAAATTTAACTCTCTCTACCAGAGATGCTTCAGAAAAATAGAAAAGAGAATTGATCTCTTAAATGCACATGAGTTTTTGTATGTGTCAGGGATGAGAGCTCATTTACAGGGGTAATTGTATATAAACCATTATTTATTTAGGGCATTTTGCTCATTTATAAACCTAAAAACCCCTGAAGCTGCATTTTGACTGCTCATTAGAAAGTATAGACCTGTAAGATGATAACCTATTTAGTGTGCCTTATGCCTCTGATGCCCCTCTCTGGTCTACATTTGTCAGGAAACATGAGACAAAAAGAGTTCCAAATATGAGATTTTCATGACATATTTTCAAAACAGTGCTGTGGTGTTCTTTTGATAATACAGGTTTGCTGCAAAGTTATTTCATATTGATATGAAATGCAGAACAGTTTCAGCAATGAATTGCCAGATAATATGTGTAATCTTCAACTTTATACTCTGTAGTGTCTCAAAAAGTAGGAGTGAAACTGTAGAGCTGGTGAGTTTTCACACTAACCAGGAAACTTCCCAGAAAAAGAAATTCATCTGTGACACCACCATAACTGTAATAGCTGGATGATTTGGACACCACCCAAAAAATGTTTCTGTCTTAGTGGCATACCAGAAAAGACTATGTGTTGGTGACTTGTATTTGCATGAGTACTGCTTTGTCAGACGTAATTTATCTGGAGATACTGGGAATAAATCTCCTCTTGCATTGCAAGAATGCAACCCATTTTTTTTTCCCTCTTTTAAGCACAAGTCATTACTATATTATCTGTATTACACTTTAAATGCCAGTTTTCAGGGAAATCCACTTTTCTGAGCACTTGGCAACCATACAGCGAGCCAGTCCATGGTCTCAAGAGCATGCATAGATAATATGGGGAGAGGAGCCCAAGGAGACATACTGATTTGTTCAATGTCATGCTGCTCGTATGTGCTGATCAGACGGACTCATACTCACGTTCTCCACGGTTTACTGCCCTCACAGTCTACTGTGGTGTTATATTTTCAGGCAGAAAACAATTTATTTGAACTTAAATAATGCAACTGTGCTGACGTGATGGAACTTCAGGGTCTGATAAAAAAGAGGTACAAATAGAAACAGTAGAGTTACGTAGTTTAAATATAAACATTTTTGAAAGTTGAGAAACTATATTCTCGTCAAAGGAGAAAGTGAGTTGGGGGTGGGAATTCACAGGTTTTCAAGACACTTGGATGGTAGTGGTCTACTAGTTAAAAAATTCTCCTCAGTTCTTGTTCCTTACTCTTGATAGAGACAGATACTTTCTAAGATATTTTTGTTTAGGTTTTTTTATGATAATAATTTTAGTCTTTCTTTGGAAATCCAGCATGGAATATTGCTGTTCTGAGACTTTAGTCTCTGTCTTTCTTCATATTTGTGTTTTGATGTAAACCAGTAGTGACAGTGGCACCCAGTTGGAGGCAGTTTTATTGCACCTTGAAAAAAGTCATTGACTTGCAGCAGATTTGCCATGTTTGTCAAAAATATATTTAGGCCCATGTCTTGAGCTAATGTAATAAAAATTTGGATGTAGCAAGTATGTAGCTTAAGTAACAGTAAATAAATAAAACCAACCAACCAAAGCTACCCAGCTCGGAGAGATTTTCTATGTGTTTGGCAGAGTTTTTCTAGGTGTTTGAGATCATTTTATAGGGGCCTGATTTTAGTCTCCCACAACTGATAACATCTCAATGACTCAGTTTGTGGAACATGGATATTGTTAACACTCCATACCCCTAATCAATTTAGTTTTCTTCCCTTTTTTGTACTTTTCTTCATGGCCAGTTTTTTGGTTGTTGCTTTGGTTGTTTGCTTTTTGGTTTTATTTTTTTTAATAACGTCTGTACAGGTTGGGGACATGGCTCTGAATTCTCAACTCCATTATTGTTTTTAATCTTTTTATTCTGATTCACTGATTCATTTTTCAGCATTTTTTTCTTTTATGATATGCATTGGCATCTACCTTTTTTCTCTCTCTGTGTTACTATGGCTTTTCTTGTATGAAGAAAGGAAACTGCAATTTTTTTGTCTTCTTCCTTGTTATCTTCTCAGATCTATCTTTTAGCAAATTATTCAGGAAATAATTTAACTTAATTTCCCATTGTGCTTACATTCCAGACAAAAAGAAATTTGCAGGCTCCTCTGAGGAACTCAGGAACAGACTTGGTTATACTAGTGCTCTCATTGATGTTAGATGGAAAAAGCTAATATAAAACCTTACTGATTATTAGAGTGCCTATAATGTAATGTGTCATTGAAACAGACATATTTTCCTGTCTGTCACTTAAGCATGTTAGCCTTTAATAACCAACTAAGGTTGATGTTAATATTGGCTGTTTGTATAGTGCAGTTTAAAAAAAGGAAAACTAAGTGGATTCTTAGAGCAGGAAGCTTTTTGTCTGGTACAAACAAGAATAATTTTGAATATTCAGTAATCTATTAATTCTGAAAGTGAAGACATTTCATGAGTATGTTTCTTTCTTTTTTGAAAGACAGTTAATGAAACATTCAGTGTATTAATCAACCATAGCCTGATGGTTACAACTGAAGTATGGTATCTAATTTTGAAATTTTGACTAAAGCATTTGTGTATATAGGTAATGTTTGTCTAGAATATCTTTCTTCTTGAGAAAATATACCTATTTGATAAGGGTTTTGTATTTAATCTCTTTGCTGTAAAGTTTCATGGAAAAATGGTTTTGATCAGTCTTTAATAGAAGAAGAAAAGAAAATAAATACTGGACTTTTTTGTTTGTTTGTTTGTTTTATTTTTTTTTCTCAGTAAAGGAGTACTAAAGAAGCAGGCCATGTTTGAAAGCACTGTGTGGCATAGTTTACATGATCAGATTAAAGGAAAAAAATCTGTATTTGCCTTTTGAGTGGTTTTATATTCATCTCTGCAATTGGCAATGCTATACTTAACAGGTAAATTCGCCATTCTTAATGCATTTAAACACTTGCATTTTTTGAAGGATGAACAATGGCTAGGAGGTGAAAGTAACAGTGTATCTCAGGATCTGAATTATATTTTTAAGGTAGCTTCTTGAAGCTGATGTTTGGAGACGGACAAAAATCTTACCACTGTGGTTCAAATTAAATACATGCTAATACTGGCATTACTCTTTTCTGATTGCATTTATGTAGGGAGCAACAAATCAAACTATAAATATTTTGTCTTGTGAATTGACAGCAGTTGGTCAGAATGACTCTGTCAGTGCTGTTTTCCTGCAGAACTTAGGGGATTTGGAGACTGCCAGTAGCAGGTGCTAAGTTTATAACTTTCCCTATGGCCTTCTTACTGTGTCAATTTTGTACCCAGCTATTTTCATATGTTTTCTTTTAACAGCCTTCATTTGCGCTCTTACTTTATAAAACCACCTAACTTGAAAGGAGGGTGAGGTTCTCCTGGTGAGGATAATATTTCTCTTGGTTCAGTCTGAACTGCATTAGGTTTTTTCTCTTTGATCTAATGTTCCTTATTGATTCACAGAATAGAACACCTTCTAACAACAAAACAGTCTAGCCTTTTTCAATAAATCAATGGTTTTGCTTTTTTTAGCAAAATAAATGTCTTCTGGTGAATTGGCTTAGAGCATTCATATGACAGATCACAGAGGTGGTGCAAAAGTATCCTTGATGTTGGCCATGGTGCAAGGAATTAAATGGGGCTTTTGATCTGTCTGAATGCTGGTGGATACTCTCACGTTCCTCATCATCACAGCCTATTGCTTGGAAAAGACGGTATGGAAAATGGGTAAAATTCTTAGCTCATTCAGCTGAGCCAGCAGTCTCTTTTTATGTATTGATCACACACTCATGCTTTCAAACATTCGTCAGCTTGCAGCATGGCTACCTAGTAACACAGTTTGTAGCGTAGCAGAGCTATTTCCACAGAATGAGCTTTTTGGGAATTTCATGGGGGAATTCTTTCTGGCATTCTTGGTTCTGACACATTTTCACCATATGAAGCAGATCTGTGCCTTTAAAATGAAATTAAATCTGTAATAAATAAACAGTATAAATAGGACTTAAACAATTGCATGAAGTGATTTGGCAGTGTACCTGGGATGAAAACAGCTCATTTCAGCATCTAGTCCTATCCCACTAATTCTGAATGGTTTTGATTTATTGCTTTGAAAACTTGTTTTCAAAACACTGTTTTAAACATTTTATGAATACCTTCTGAAAGGGTACTATCCAAACTTTNATATATATATATATAAAGAGTAAGGACACATCCATCTCAACCCTTCTTACCATATCACTTCAAATAACATTACGTTGAAATTAATTTTAATACCATATTTATAGTTTATACTCCTAAAGCAACACATTCAAATCTGACTAATAAATCACAGAATGACTTGCTGTGGAAGGGGACAGTGATCTGGGTATATGCCTCCCTGCCATGGGCAGGGACATCTTCCATTAGATCAGGTTATTCAAAAGCCCCATCCAACCTGGCCTTGACCAATTCCAGGGATGGGCTATGCACAACTTCTCTGGGCAACCTATTCCAGTGCCTCGCTACCCTCACCTTAAAGAATTTCTTCCAATTACGTAATCTAAACCCCCTCTCTCTCCTTTTCCTAACACTATATTCCCGTGTAAAATGTCAGTTTCTTCTTTTTATAAACTCCTTTTATGTACTGAATGGCTGCAATGAGGNCTTTTTTGTTTGTTTGTTTGTTTTATTTTTTTTTCTCAGTAAAGGAGTACTAAAGAAGCAGGCCATGTTTGAAAGCACTGTGTGGCATAGTTTACATGATCAGATTAAAGGAAAAAAATCTGTATTTGCCTTTTGAGTGGTTTTATATTCATCTCTGCAATTGGCAATGCTATACTTAACAGGTAAATTCGCCATTCTTAATGCATTTAAACACTTGCATTTTTTGAAGGATGAACAATGGCTAGGAGGTGAAAGTAACAGTGTATCTCAGGATCTGAATTATATTTTTAAGGTAGCTTCTTGAAGCTGATGTTTGGAGACGGACAAAAATCTTACCACTGTGGTTCAAATTAAATACATGCTAATACTGGCATTACTCTTTTCTGATTGCATTTATGTAGGGAGCAACAAATCAAACTATAAATATTTTGTCTTGTGAATTGACAGCAGTTGGTCAGAATGACTCTGTCAGTGCTGTTTTCCTGCAGAACTTAGGGGATTTGGAGACTGCCAGTAGCAGGTGCTAAGTTTATAACTTTCCCTATGGCCTTCTTACTGTGTCAATTTTGTACCCAGCTATTTTCATATGTTTTCTTTTAACAGCCTTCATTTGCGCTCTTACTTTATAAAACCACCTAACTTGAAAGGAGGGTGAGGTTCTCCTGGTGAGGATAATATTTCTCTTGGTTCAGTCTGAACTGCATTAGGTTTTTTCTCTTTGATCTAATGTTCCTTATTGATTCACAGAATAGAACACCTTCTAACAACAAAACAGTCTAGCCTTTTTCAATAAATCAATGGTTTTGCTTTTTTTAGCAAAATAAATGTCTTCTGGTGAATTGGCTTAGAGCATTCATATGACAGATCACAGAGGTGGTGCAAAAGTATCCTTGATGTTGGCCATGGTGCAAGGAATTAAATGGGGCTTTTGATCTGTCTGAATGCTGGTGGATACTCTCACGTTCCTCATCATCACAGCCTATTGCTTGGAAAAGACGGTATGGAAAATGGGTAAAATTCTTAGCTCATTCAGCTGAGCCAGCAGTCTCTTTTTATGTATTGATCACACACTCATGCTTTCAAACATTCGTCAGCTTGCAGCATGGCTACCTAGTAACACAGTTTGTAGCGTAGCAGAGCTATTTCCACAGAATGAGCTTTTTGGGAATTTCATGGGGGAATTCTTTCTGGCATTCTTGGTTCTGACACATTTTCACCATATGAAGCAGATCTGTGCCTTTAAAATGAAATTAAATCTGTAATAAATAAACAGTATAAATAGGACTTAAACAATTGCATGAAGTGATTTGGCAGTGTACCTGGGATGAAAACAGCTCATTTCAGCATCTAGTCCTATCCCACTAATTCTGAATGGTTTTGATTTATTGCTTTGAAAACTTGTTTTCAAAACACTGTTTTAAACATTTTATGAATACCTTCTGAAAGGGTACTATCCAAACTTTCCTTTTTACTTCCCATGGAAACTACTGACTTTTATAACTTAATACTGCTGTGTTTTGATTTCTTCTATGTAGATGAACTTCAGTGCTTCATTTCACAGAATATTTGAAAGACTTTCAGTGAAGGTTTTTGCTGTCAGCCATTTGTACTCACCCATCAGGTTCTAGCATTACTGGTCTCAGAACTGTTGTATTTTCATACTAACTACTGTAGAGGAGTAGATACATACAATGAGTCTAGTGTGAGAGGTACAAATAATATAAATATTATAAATATAGATTTATAGAGGTAGATCTGAGTATATATATATATATATATNGCCTCCCTGCCATGGGCAGGGACATCTTCCATTAGATCAGGTTATTCAAAAGCCCCATCCAACCTGGCCTTGACCAATTCCAGGGATGGGCTATGCACAACTTCTCTGGGCAACCTATTCCAGTGCCTCGCTACCCTCACCTTAAAGAATTTCTTCCAATTACGTAATCTAAACCCCCTCTCTCTCCTTTTCCTAACACTATATTCCCGTGTAAAATGTCAGTTTCTTCTTTTTATAAACTCCTTTTATGTACTGAATGGCTGCAATGAGGTTTTTCCAGAGCCTGCTCTGTTCCAGGCTGAGCAACCCCAACTCTCTCAGCCTGTCTTCACAGGAGGGGTGCTCCATCCTCTGATTATCTTCATGGGCCTCTGGACTTGCTCCAATAGGTCCATGTCTTTCCTATGCTGAGGACCCCCAACCTGGATGCAGTACTCCAGGTGAGGTCTCACAAGAGTGGAGAGGGAGAATCCTCCCACCTGCTGGCCACACTGCTTTTGATGCAGCTCAGAATGCGGTTGGCCTTCTGGGCTGGGAGCTCGCACAGGAACTGGTTCATCCACTAGACCCCCCCCAAGTCCTTCTCTGCAAGGCTGCTGCGGATGACTTTTTCTCCCATTCTGTACTTATCTCTGGGATTGCTCTGACCCAGGTGCAGCACTTTACACTCCTAATTGTTGAACTTCATGAGGTGCTTGTGAACCCACTTTTCAAGTTTGCCCAGGTCCCAGTGGGTGATATCTCATCCTTGAGGTATGTCAGCTGCACTGCTCAGCTTCATGTCATCTGCAAACCTTGAGGGTGCACTTGGATCCCACTGTCATTGGTGAAGACATTAAATAACACCAGTTCCAAGATGGAACCTTGAGAGATGCCACTCATCACTGGTCTTTTTATGGTTTATGACCTTTTGTCTTTTTTCCTACTTTCAAATCTTGAACTCACCTCTACCCTCAATAGCATATTACCAATTATAATTCATTATTCGCCTTCAGATTTAACACTGTGAATTTTTGTCCAGTTGATTATTACCTTACCTTGTTTGGATTTCTTTGGATTTTAATATAACTCTTTGCGTGAGTTTGAAAACTAAGGAGTGGTTTCAGTATTTGTCATTCTTTATTTAGACAAGAATTAACTTCAGTAGAATAGCAAGTGGATAAAATGAGCTGTTTTCATCCAGCTGGAAGTTTAATCTAGCAGAACACTGCTGATTGTATTAACTTGACAAGGTTAGTAATTATATTTAGAGAAGGCATATTGTTTCTTTCTGCCATGCTGCCATAAAATAAAGGTTTGTTGATTGTTGTTGCAAAAATTGGGCCCTCTTTGTATTGCAATAGTCTAAAAATAAAAATTACGTTCCTGGTGGAATCTGATACTCTCAGGGCAACCATTATGGTTTATAGCAACTGATGTCACATAGATTTCTGAAATTATGCCTGTGTGTTGAACACCCAGGGTTTTCAGCCTTTCTTCCATTTTAATCAAAACCAACTGTGTCATTATTCTGTTCCTTCTCCCTTTTCCAACTAATATTTGGTTTGTTTTGCATGATTTATGAGTACCTGTTGTAGTCTTTTGTGTTGATGGTGTTTACCCATCTGGGCTGTCTTAATTTTAGGCCAGCATAATGTGTCTTTTGGCTGGTTTGCTCTGTGCTGTCGGTCTCTGTTTCCTGAAATCAAAATGTGAAAGGAATTTAGCACCTGTGAAGTGATTCCAGAAAGGAGGTAACATCAGTGAATCCATTACTTATTCTTGTTGTTGCAGTAAAGTAATGTTTAAGATCAAGAAAAAGCCCTGCCACAGTGATTTAACAGTCAGTAGGAGTAATTTAAAAGAATAAGGATTCACTTCTTTTTTAACATAACTAAAAAAGCAAAGCTCCTTTCTTCTCATGAAGTTAAACCCATTTTCTTTGTACATTTTAGCATTTTTCTTTTAGGAGAGTGTTTTTCTGTTCTGTGAAAGTTCTATTTTACTAGAAAATAGAAGAAATTGATATAAAGATGGAATGCACACTACTTTACAAAGAAGCTTTTCACAGACACGTTTATTTAGTGAGCCAAATTGCTTTTAGAAGCAAAGAGCTTTATATATATATTTTCCCTAATTTGTAAACTTACCATGGGTTCAAAAATGATAGATAAATCACCTCTTCTTCTGTTTGCATCATATTGAGTATCAAAAGTAGTTCCCAATGATCTGGTGATGGATAAATATAATTTGGAATTGTTTGTTGAATGGCAGTTTTGCCTATCTGTATGGGGTTTGTGTGGCCAGGTTTTGGTAGCGAGGGGTGAGGGGAGCTACAAGAGTGGATTCTGTTCTGCCAGAAGCTTCCCCCATGTCTGATAGAGCCACTGCCAGACAGCTCCAAGATGGACGTGTCAGTGGCCATGGCCGAACCTATCATGACCCCATGAAAACACTGTCCTGGAGTGGGCTCCTGGAAGGACCTGTGATCCTGTGGAGAGAGAAACCCACACTGCGTTAGGTTTGCTGGCAAGATTTGAGACCTCATGGGGGACCCACATTGGAGCACTCTGTTCCTGAAGGTTTGCAGCCCATGAAAGGGACTCATGCTGGAGCAGTTCATGAAGAACTGCAGCCTGTGCCAAGGACTTGCATTGGAGAAGTTGATGAAGGACTGTCTCCATGAGAGAGAGCCTATGCTGGAGCCGGGGCAGCAGTCCTCCCTCTGAGGAGGAAAGCAGCAGCAGAGACAAGTTGTGATAAATCAACTACAGCCAGCGCCCATTCCCTTCCCCCTGTGCTTCTGATGGAGAGGAGGAACAAGAATTTGGGAGTGAAGTTCAGCCTGGGAAGAAGGGAGTGGTGGGAGGAAGGTGTTTTAAGATGTAATTAGATTTCTCATTAGTTACTCTGATTCAGTTGGTAATAAATTAAGCTAATTTCGCCCAAGTCAAGTCTGTTTTGCCCATGACAGTAATTGGTGAGTAATCTCCCCCTACCCTTACCTCAATCCATGATCCTATTGTATTTTCTCTTCCCTGTCCAGCTGAGGAGAGGAGTGATAGTGTGGCTTTGGTGGACACCTGGCATCCAGCCAGGGTCAATCCATCACGATGTCTTACCTGAACCATAAGGTTTTTCTTCTCCACATTTGAGGTCTGTGATAAAAGAAAATGTACATATAAGTAATATGAATTAGATTATGTTAAAAAACTCTAGAAATAAAGAAAACTTATATAAACACTTCCTTTTCTGCTCACCCACCATTCAGTTTAAATAGGTAGAGATGACTGACAATGCAGGCCAACACAGTAAAGAGCATATGACTCCTTCTGGGAGAAACTTGACAGGGAATGTGTTTTTTCCTCCCAAGTGCCCACAAGTGACATCCCTTCAGTGTCTGAACAAGGAGTCTTGAATCTTTTTGCTTGATGTTCTTGGCTCTTTTTTTCAAATACCCAACCCCTTTTTGTACGTATTTTAATGTTTCTTCTTAAAAAAAAAATCCCTGTATAAGTTTTACACATTCCACGCATTTATTAAACACATAAATGGAATGGAAATAGGAAATATCTATAGAACCTATTGTGACAGGACTCCAATATATTTTCATTTTATCAGAGAAACAGTAAGTCTGTGCTAGTAACTTGCTTTTTTCATTGTAGGTGTGGAGGAGATAAAAGATTTTCAAATCCTAAATGCTTTCTTTGAGGAGTTGGTTGCAATATATAGTACTTGGTGTGTTGGTATATTTACCCACTGTTTGTTTTATTTCTGCATTATACAGACCCATAAGTATGCTTATCCTTCTTTGCCTTGACTGTCTAATTTTTTACATCTTTGCTATCTGTTACTAGACATGTAGAAATATCTTCATACTGATATATTGTTTGGGTTTTTTATTTAAAATACCTTCCTAGTTATGTAAGGTTAGACACCTGGAGGGAGGCACAGCATATTACTGGGGCTAACATTACTGAGTGTTTTGTTGTACACCTGAAAAGGGCAGATAGTTTCTATCTGGTGACTAAACAGACTTTAAAATATTCATGCTGTAGTGATCTGGATCTGAGTGATGATGTTAACATGATTGTTAATCTGTGTCTTTTCAAGAGGTTTATAAAAATTTCTAGTTATGCCATTCATGTAAAAATATTACATCTAAGACTTAATTATATCAGATGTGCATTACTAAAAGATAACTATCTTGGGTCATTTTTTTTCAAAGATAAAGGGATGCATTAGCAAAATGTTCGAACATTTCTGACATGAAATATTTTTTTCAAATATACTTCAATATTATGCATTAATTTTCTTAAATATTAAGATGTGTGAATGCTGCTTTTGTCAACTACTTTCAGTGTAAGAAGAAATAAAAGTTTAATCATACCATAGTAACAGTTTATTCTCAAGAAATTAATTAAGTTCAAAAAACAACTGCTGAAGTTGAGAAATGCAAGAATTTTGCAGTAGAAACATGATGGTGAATTTGTTGCCTGGAACAGACTTCAAAAGTCAAATTATATTAGCATAAAGTATGGTAAGAACAGTGCATGCTTCCTAATCAATTGTTCAAGGAAATATTATAAAGCATCCTGAATTGTATCAAGTAATTCAAATTGAGTCCCCTTTCCTGCACCCATCAGTGTTTCTTGAGGACTCAGTACATGTCTTTTTCTTTAAATTTCTTGACTCCTTTGTCTTTCTCTATTCAGGTCATGGAGCTTGTGAGCAGTAGCCCTCCTTCCTGTTGTTGGTACATGTTAGGGGAATGCACTTTCTTTTCAGTGTAGCATGTAGAACAAACCTTCATTAGTGTAGGCCCTAAACATGACTTGTGCTTTAAAGCATCTTATCACTTCATTAATTATCACTGGTTATTTCCAAATAGAGGTCTGTTGAAAAGCATGCTTTTAATCTTATTGAATTGTATTAATAGGTCCTTGACAGTGTTCCTTTCTGACTTCTACAGATAAGGTCAGTCTGTGTTTCATCAGTTCTGTCTCTCTATCTTGAAATTTTAAGTTTAAGGCAGAACATAATGTCATCTATTGTGTGAAAAATAATCATGTTGCTTATAGTTCGGTTTTTAGCGAGTGCAGACACAACCTTACCCTTCAATGTGACCTTTCTGCCAAGAATGTAATTTGGTATTGAAGCATCACTACTTGGACATGGTGTAGGATGAGATCTTTATTTCCTAATTGCCTGTTTGTGGGCTCAGTTCATGAATGAATGAGGAAAAGTCTATGAGATGAGGTTTCAGTGTCACCTGAACTCTGTCACACAAAGGTAGTCCAAAGCCTTACCTTGTTCTGGCAAAGCATCAATGAAGCAGATACTGACCTTGCTTAAACTGGGATTCCTGTAATCAATGTATTATAGATGCAAAGTACCCTACTGCAAAAATCACTTTTGATGTAATTTCTATCCATACTGACTGTTTTGTTTATTGCACATCTTAATAGTGATATTGCTCTCAAATGACTTTGGAGAGAAGACAATTCACTTTCTATGTTGACATATGCTGTCAAGAAGTTTCTGAACCTTTTTCAGCCTCTTTGAGAATATGAGAGTAATATCTATTATTATGCTGGGCTATCACTTCTGTACTGCTCATATCTTTTAATTTTTGTACAAAGTCCAAAGGGTCTCCTTTGGACATCCGCTCGTACCTGCTAACTGGTCTCCTGTTGCTGCTGGCGCAACAGGGGCATCTATGAATGACAACTGTGTGAGATTTTTATATGCTTGTTCTCTATCAATTTCCTTCCAGCTTTTGGTGCTTGATTGAGCCAGTGTGTCATAGTGATTGGTACTTAGTGTCAGTTCACAGATCTGAAAAATATATTGCTATAGCTCATTTTTCTCCTGCTCTGCTGAGCCTGTCTGGTTCCNTGATGACATTTTTACCATTCCTATAGATAGTCACAGCTGTGCTAGGTAAAAGTTTAAAAAGAGTATATGATTTTGTTAGTGTGTAAAATGAGATGTAGCTATTGTGCCTAAAGATTCTGTGCTGTACAAATACGCCAAATTAGAAAAAGAAAACTTACTGTTCTTAAAATAAATTGTTCCCATGAATTATAAGCTTTGACCAGTTCTGTGTTTTAATGCTGTTTAAAAGCTTACTGATAACATCTAATATCTTTATTGAATTCTGAGAGCTACATTATCTTTTTACAATGCTTACTCAATATTAGAAAGTCAGTTGTTTGAGAGCAAAGGAGAGTAAGTCTTAAATTATTTGACTCTGACTTCTGACTGGCATTGAGTACCCTCTGTCAATCCATGTCACGTGCAGGTGCAAGAAGCATGGTAGCAGGAGATTTATCACCAGAAAACCTGTTTTTTCTTTTATAAACAGTTTACAGAAAATACATCATATGCATTTGTAAAGCTTTGTATTTTTTAATTATTTTGATGACCTGTCATGTCTTACTGCTCAGGTTGAGTTGGCTGTCTGACATTTGGTAGGAGGATATATAAGGCAAGGGAGTGAAGATTGCAATTCTCTTCTGGGAAAAGAATAAGGAATATAAATAAAACTAACTTTTGCAAGACAGGATTTAAAACTCAGTGTAAACCTCTGCTCTATTTATTTTGAAGGATCTGAGGATAGAACTGTTGTCTTCCCATATGCAGTTCAAAGCAAGGCACTGAAAACATTAGCCTTGTTTTTCTTGTGTTTTGAATTCAGCTGACATTTTTATGTTTCTTATAACAAAACATTTTTTGGCTTTAATGATTAATTCAAATTCAGTTCTGAAGATAGTACTTCCTTATGAGTAAATAAAGTAATAGAGTAGGGACAAAAATGAAAATGTCATGTTTTCTTTTATAATGAGAACTAAGCATGTCATGTATCTGTAAGAAAAGAAATTGTGCTTTCTGCCCTACACAGCGCATAAGGACTGTTCATCATGCAGTGTCAGAAATTAATTTCAAGTAGTGCATACATCTTGCAAATCAAAAACAGATTCAGAATTGGTAAGACTTAGTTGTCAGTATTTCTGAAATAAGAGTAATTTTTAGTTCTGACTTTCACTATGATCATCATGGCTAGGCTTC